>WAAB01007307.1:133631-192366 GCA_013389865.1 Piaya cayana | reverse complement strand
TTAATGCCTTAGTGCTTTTCAGAGAGAAAATATGGGAATTGTTGGTAATTGTTTCTTTAAGTGCTCTGGCAGGGTGGAGCTTGTAAAGTCAAAAAGACTAGTAATGACTCTGTTAAGTTATGTTAATTAAGATGGGGGCAGGAGTTTGCAAGCTAATGTGGGATGGGCGGTTGCCAAGGAAGGCTGGTTGCTAGGGCAGAAGTGACCAGTCAGTGTTTACCTCATGTTTTGGCCTGCTTGGTCTATATAAATAGTGAGTTAACCCATAATAAAGGACTTCATCTGAAATCATATTGATTTGTCGTGAGGTTCACTTGCCCCCACCGCGTTACCCAGCATGCTTTTGGCATCTCTCAGGTAGCACATTACCAGAAAATGAGCATGTTTCAGAGGATAGCATGAAACACAAATCCTTTCCCAATAGGCTGTATAGAGCATGATAACCTGTTACTGGGGGAGAAGTTCATTTAGATGAACAGATATGGGATATACAATGATGTTTTCCCTCAGAATCAAAGGATGAAGCATAGCCTGCATTATGTACTAGCATAAAAGAATCTTGTGTTGCTAAACACTTGTTTGTGAAACAGATAGTATCACACAAATCATATTAATTATGTCATGCTGTCTTTCTTACGTTACTAGGTACATATTGTAGCTTTTCATAGAATCATAGAATCACCAGGTTGGAAAAGACCCACCAGATCATCGTGTCCAACCATTCCTATCAAACACTAAGCCGTGCCCCTTAGCACCTCGTCCACCCATCCCTAATGGTTTTATAGGAGAAATTGTCCTAATAAATATTTAGAAGTCTTAATCTTACTCTAAATGACAGTTGGGACAGTTGTGGAATCACTACAACAACCTCTTTGCAGACTAGCAAGACCTCCAAAGACTGTGAACAGTTTCCAGCTGTTGAGTAATGTTATATAGGGTCTCTTTCTGATAAAATTTCTTGCTATGCAAATCAATAATTGTCAACTTTAAGCTTTTTGACCCCAATTATATCTATATCTGACCCTGTTACTTCCATATCAGTAAAAACTAGCTTCTGCTAGACAGTGTGAGAGAAAAGTGCAAGGATACTTTCACTGTAAATTATTAACTTCAGTGCCTGAGTGTAATTGATTAGGGAACATCTGTTAAGGTGTTTTAGACCATGCTCACTCGTGATAAAGCAGCAGTTTAATGCTGCAAAGGGCACTAATGGGTCTAGCAAGTCATGAATAAAATCTTTGAGTTAATCACAGACAGAAATACTGTTTCTTGAACATTTTGAGCTACTGAAGCCTGTCTTCCTGCAGGTTGCAGGTTTTTGTTTTCCATTTTCCTCACATCTGTGCTCTCGTAACTCTCCTTTGCCTCTGAACTCCCAGCTATGTCTGTGGTGGCTGACTTGCCATGCAAATATCCCAAATGAATAACCTGCAAAGTACAAATGATATATCAATTGAGTTCAGACTTAAGCCTTTATCTCAACAGAAATACTAATTTTATCTCTCTCCTTTCCTTGCCATCATATTTCATTAAGCTTTTGGGACTGGAATAACTCATTAAATATGATTGAAATTAAGCTTCATATTCAAAACTAATTAAGATGAGGGAAGTAATAGAGAAGTCCCATAATCATCTTTCTTTAGCCAAATATCCTAGAATATTATTTTTCCCGCAAGCACAGAAATTTATTCCTAAATTCCATTTTGTTTACTTGACAGGAAATCTGAAGTCCCATATTTGTTTGCTCTTGAAAAGCCATGAACTTGATTCTCAATCAACATTTCTGTGTGATCTTTTTAGCTATAGTTATGGTATTTAAAAAGATAACATGAGGATGGCTTTGGAACTAAGGTTGGCACAACAATCTGAGATGGCAATGCTTGGCATTTTCAGGATTGATGGAATTGCATTACTTTTCCCAGAAGAAATCCCTCATTGCACGTCATATTTGTTTAAATTTCAGTAGATTGTAACCACTATTAGCAGGGGTCTATAGAAATATCATCAAAAATCCTGTTTAGAGTATATTGCATGGGATGATTACTGCTATTCACACTTCAATATTCAGTATCTGACATGCATGTTATGTGGGGCCTCAGAAATCAGAAATCAGCATCTCTGCCTCAATACTGGGTCTCTTATAGACAGCCTCAAAGAAACGGACTAGGAGCAGCATGTTTTCATTACTGAGATCAGTCTCTAGGCAACAAAGAGATGAAGTATGGCTACTGAATAGCATATGCTTATAAAACACTTCAATTTTTAGAATCACATCAACACCTTATGTACCTCTATTTATGCAGGTATGTCATTTATACCTACTATACATGTAGGTATATATGTGTGTATAAAGTGTGTGTATATAGATATGTGTGTGTGTATATATATATATACACACATATGTACATAAACATACATATGTTAGTGTGATTCTTACTTATAATAAGATATGCTTCTACATACATATGTATGTTATATGCATAATATATTTATACCTAAACAGAAGTTGTTTTGTGCATATCTCATCATATGTGTGTGTCATGGATCCACAACCCACATAGTTGTTCAGGCTTCTTTCTACCTGCACAGCTGAAGTAGGTGGTCTGTTGATCTGTGCGGTGATCCAGAGGCTGACAAGGTCACTATCAGGAAAAAATCAAAAGCTAAATTTATTCTGGCTTCAACCAACATAAATAGACAAAAATAATGAGACCAAAGCACACAGGTGCACAGTTGAGATAGGAGGTTGAAAAATTTCACAAAGTTGCAGAAAACAGATTTAAATCTGTTCAGATCACAGTCTTATCCTTGAACACAACCAAGATCACTCAGATTTGATCCAACACACACTGATACCAGTCAAAAAGAAAGAAAAACACAGAAAGGTAAATCAGAGAGAGAGTGAATGCAGGGTGTGAGAAAAAGAGAGAGAGAAGGGGAAAAGAAAAAGTCATCATCTCAATGGGCAACAGCAGTTCGTCAGAAGCACATTACTAACCCAGCAGTAGCTTCTTCCAGGCCACGTTATCCAGGCTGGTCCAATTAGAGTGATGGGTATATGCTGTAACGTGGCTCCTTGCTAGTTCTTCTACAAGACCAGTCCATGCCTCATCAGCATATGAGGGGTGGTCTTGCCACACATATGTAGAAGTTCTTTCAGGAGGGTCCAGCCAAGGCACTCAGGTAGGAGCGAGGGGAGGGCAGGGGGGGAAGCACACACCGCTGAACCTCCTCTCCCCACAGCAGCTGGCTCAGGACCATGAGCTCAGCCAGGCAAGGGGGAGCAGTGCTTATTCCTGCACCTCCCTTCACATTGATCCTGGTGCCACAGATGAAGCCCTCAGGAGATATCATAAGATCAGTCTTTGGGGAGCACCTGCTGCTGCACCCCCTCCGCTATTCGTTGCCAGTGCCACAAAACAAGGGCACAAATGGCCAGCCTTCAGACAAAATGTTTAAGACAAACAAAGAAGTAAAGTTGAACTTTGGAGTGTGTATATAGACATAAGTGTGTGTTTGTGTGTATATATATACACACATATGCATGTGTGTGTATATATATGTATATGCAGAAATATGTACAGATGATTGTTAAATCCACCAGGCTCAAAAGAATTACATCTGGGATCTGAAATAGAAAGGTCATGCAGTCCTGGTTTTGGCTAAGCCATTGTAGACTGATGGCTAATCTGTATCAGTTTCTTGCAATGTCTCTATCAATTCATATTGCCTGTAAACCATGAGATAGTGGTGTTTGAGTCATGCTTCCCCTGCTGTATGTGAGTGTGTTTATAACTAAGAGCAAAGAAAGCAAGCCTGACACTGAGAAGTGATACCTGAAAAGCCTAGTGACTATGCTGGCTTCAAGTCAGAGCACATCCTGTGTGACCTGGAGTTTGTTCTTTCTTTGGGGATGAACGGGGATCAGTTAGGAGGTGCCATTAATCTTAAATAAGAACTCACTATCTCCAAAGGTTCTTAGACTTCTTTACTTGAAAAGACAAAGATCCATTTCTGCTCCATGACTGTAAGCACCCCATTCAACTAAAATATCTTTTCCTTCACAGGAGGGTAAGTGGGAGAATTTTTCATTTGCATGGACTGAGTCATTGCTTCTGTGGAGAAATTCCACATGAAATATTCAGGGAAATAGGAAACATGACAGACAATAGTCAGAAAAGTGAGTTCTTCAGGTACTTGTACAGATGCAGGAAAGCCATACTTCTTGCTGCACCCTTGCTCTTTGTGAGGCTGTATCAAACTATTTTACTTCCTACCTACACAGAGCCAATTTCCTTCTTCATTTCCACAAAAACATCAAAACCTCCATATTCTTACCCTTTCACTAAAGTACAGGAAGATAAGGCAGTAGAGCCTGTTTTGAGGACCAAGAAAATGTAGCTGTTTCAATCCAGATTTAACATGGTTCTAAGGCAGGCTAACAGACAGAAGAGATTATTTTGCCATTACTCTCCAACACTTAATCTGAAGGGTATTGTGTCAAGATATCCTTAATATATCTTTAACACTTTTATAGAAAGGTGGATGGCTTTGCAGTACTTCCACTGAAACTTTAATGTTCCGTATGAATGCATCCCTTTTAATGAAAAACCTCTCTGCATGGGCTCTTTAGATATGTTTGTATTGCAACTGAGAGGCCAACCAAAGATAACCAGTGCAGTGAAGAGGCAGAAGAGGGAAGTGCTATAGATCTCAGATGTCTAATGAAAATTTAATTATTTATAGAAAGCAGATCAGCTCAATTACGTGAGATGGAGAGAAACTTGCTCTCCAGCTTGGACCTTCATTCACCCAGGTAGGACACAAAAAAAGTGCACTAACTTCCACTCTGTCTGGTCTGAAACTCGGGTTTCACATGTTAGCGGTTATTTAAAAGTCCATTTGTAAAGGTAATCGTTTTGGTTCACAACTTGCAAAAAGTGTTTAGCTTTGAAATGTGAAGGTACTTTGCAATGTGGGATCACTTTTTCCAGCCAGCCTCCATGTAATCACTGGTTATCCCTCTGAGCCAGCACTGGTGATCCCTCAAACAGGCATCACTTGGCCACTTACAGTTTACTGGGTAAAACCAAAAGATTAAAATGCTACTTGAAAATCAAGAGGCAGCCAATCCCAGTAATGAAATAATAGGACTAAATCAGTAATACGACTATCAGAGTTTGTTACAGATGCAAGGGCAGGAGGTCTGGCTTCAGAGCTTAGGGCCAGGTCAGACATGGAGCAGCTGAAAGTGGCCACCATCCCACTGGGTTGGCTGAACCATGGCCCACCCTGGTCTGTGACAGCTACTTTTCAGTTGAGTCTCTAATGCCAGAACTATAGCCCCTGCCACATCGCAGCCTTGCCCTGCTCAGCCATGAGCCCTCCTGAGACAGTCCCTGCTGTGGGACCATGTCATCAGCTAGCCCCAGAGAGATGCCAATTGGCCAGGGCTGGGGCTGTTCTGGTGCCTCTCAGCTACTCTGCTCCACAAAGCAGAAACACCTTTCAGGAAAGGAGCAATGGGTTGCAGGGAGCTGAGGCCCTGCAAGCTACCATAGAACACTGCACCAGCACTCTTCATTTCCTCATGCCTGTTCTACATGAAGTCATGGGTCCTCTAACAAGACTGCTTCCGGTGTGTGGTCAAGAGGCTCATGAGCTGCTCTATTTAATTTTCACTCATAATTCAGTGAGCCTGTGGCCTGGAAAGCTGCCAGACTGGTGTTGTTTAGATTCTTGCCAGAGCACAGTGTTTTATTTCATTGGTACACAGCTTACATCGGACAGTGACATTAAATCTACATGGAGTCCCTATCTCCTCTCAAAGAAAACACTGAAATAAGCTCTTGCGACTGAAATCACTGACTAGGAAAATGACTTGCCAGTTGATTCTAAGACTTTTAGTGGGTGTCACAACCACTTTGTGGAGCACTGGCCCTTGCATCTCACAGTGCCCAGTGAGTGCCATGTGGAGCAGCATGTGTGGTAGGGACCTTGGCAGCTGTGCTACAAGGGATATGTTCTCAAGGTGCTCAGAAGAGCTCAGGGCTGAACAAAAGAAAGCTCCAGCTTTGGTGAGGACATTAACCTCCTCAAGCAAGGCAGTGTCCAGGAGCAAGAGAACATTTCTCAGGCTTTTGGTCACATAAGGAGAGACGGCTGTTTAGAGTAAAATGAGGAAAATGGAGCAGCCTGTTATAAGCCACACATGGCCTCAGGAAAGGGATCACATCCTGATGGGTATATTTAGTTGAGGTAATAATTTAAAAGTATAAAATAAAATAAAATAAAAAAGAATTGTTTACTATAATCATACTCTTACTTGAGAGTCTAAAATTCATACCTACAAAATGTACTTCTTTTAAAGGTCAGCATTATAAAAGTCAGAATGCTACTTTGAATTTTGGCATCTTTAGTGTCAGTGCTGTTTAAATGTTATTCTTTTAGTGACAACTGGATCACAAGTGTCGTCTGCTTCCCTTTGACATCAATGAAAATATTTCCTTGTTTGCCATGGAGATCCCATTGTGACCCAAAAGGTAAATGAATCACTGACCATAACTATTATTTGAATCAAATGTGAGGAAAATCTACTAGTACGTTAAATCCCTTCCCCGTAGTTTTGTCTGGTTCCCATCTGCCACCTTGTGGCAATAAAAATTTAATTCAGCCCTAGGTAAAATCATTGTTCCAGATCAACACACAGCAAAGAAACAAGTCATTTTCCGTCACGCAGTTATGAGCTTGTTCCGTTCTAATGTTTGCCAACACATTGTGTCATGTTAGGCAGGCATATGGTAACAGGGGCTCCATCTTTTTCCAAAACTTGGTGACAAGACCAAAACAAAGTGTTCTTTTCAAAAGGTTGGAAGATGTTCAGAGTGAGGAGAGACTAGATTGCATTAGAAATATGTTAATGGACAATGCACTGAACCAGAAATTAAGTCTTGCTCAGAACAGCTGAAAGATTGCTTTGCCTGCTGTAATTATTTGTGGAGGGAAGGCTGAAGCAATCTATAGAAGATGACACTGTCATGCCCTAATCCATAACCTACGTAGTTATGTCCAGGCCTTCTTTCAGTCTGCACAGTCAAGTATGGTGGTTCATTTATCTGTGTGGTGACCTGGTGGATGACAAAGTTAGCCTAAGGCGAAAAAAAAAAAAAAGCAAAATTTATTCTGGCTTAGACAAAAATAAACAGACAATAATACTCAGGTGCTCAGTCAAGATATGGGGATGTAACTCCCCAAAGCTGCAGAAAACAGATTTCAATCTGTTCAGATCACAATCTGATCCTTCTGATCCAAGGTCCCTCGGATTTGATCAGACACATACCAATACCAGTCAAGAAAACACAGTAAGGCAAGTCAGAGAGAGATGGAGAAGAGAAAAGGAAAGGATCACCACTTCAATGGGCAACAGCAGTTCTTCAGGAACACAAGGTTGCTCCAGCAGCAGCTTCTTCGAGGCCACATGGTCCAGGCTGGTCCTGTTGCAGTGATTGACCTGAGGCTTCTTGAAAATTCTTATAGAAAGCCAGACCCTGCCCCATCAGCACGTTGGGATGGGCATGCCACACACATGAATAAGCTCCTTCAGGAGGGTCCAGCCAGCTCCCACTGCTGCACCTCCTCCTCCCATAGCAGCTGGTTCAGGACTGTGAGCTCAGCCAGGTTAAGGGGGAGCAGTGCCGTCTCATTGAATCCAGTGCCAGAGATGAGGCACTCAGGTGATACGCTTTGGGGAACACCTGCAGCTGCACTCCCTCCACTATTCAATGACCGTGCCACAGAACTAGGGTGCAAATGGCCAGCCCTCAGATGAGTGTTTAAGGTAACGAAGTAAAACCAGAATTTACAGACATCTAGTGAGGAGGAACAAGAATCAACCACAAGCAGTCCTGGGAACACTGAATGAGGATCAGCAGTGACAGAAAAGAGCCTGATATGAGCAGAGCCTTCCCAAGGCTTCACAGCAAGTCACACAAATGGAACTGCTATTTCAAACATGAGGAACAAGCCACAGCTGTCATGAGGAACTAAAAAGCAGAAGGCTGGAGTGGCAACAAAGCACCCTGTCCCACTGTTAGAGAAGAGCCTTTAAAGTTGTACCAGACATTACTGTTGTGGCTAGAACTGAACAATAATTTCCTTAGCCATGTAGAAAATCTACCTCTTCTCCAATGGCTACTAGGTCACAAGGTCATAGAATAGCTTGGGTTGGAAGGGACCTTAAAGATCATCCAGTTTTAACCTCCCTGCAGTGGGCAGGGACACCTGCAATAGGCCAGGCTGCCCAAGGCCCCACCTAACTTGGCTTTGAACACTCCCAGTGATGGGGTACCTACAACTTCCCTGGTCAACCTGTGCCGGTGCCTCACCACTCTCATTGTGAAGAAATTCCTCCTTATATCTAGGCTAAATCTGCCCCTCTCCAGTTTAATGCCATTGCCCCTAGTCCTATCACTACAAGCCTTTGCAAAAAAGTTCCTTCCCAAAGATGGCTTCTGCCCAGCCACCACAAGTATTGGACAGCAGCAGAAGACATCACTGTAGAAGTTATTGCCTCTAGCAGCATGTCATTCTTCACACTAGTCTGCTTTATCCCAGCTGGAGATATTTCAGATCCCTGGAGAGCCTTTGGCATCAGATCAACAGGTCTTGCTTGCTTATTAGCAAGGAGAGCATACACCTTCCACACAGACCAATGTCAGTACAGGTTTATGAAGAAATTTCTTTCTTTGGCAAGGTAGGCAAAGACTGAGCACAACTTCTGTCTGTAGGGGCTGAATTCATGCAGATTGAGCCCTGAGACCAGACTCTCATGAGAGAAGTCAGGGAAGAGGAAATCCCTTAAGGTCTTCACAGTGAATTTAACAGCTCCAACACATATATTTGAACTATACGATAGCATTCCTGCCAGAACAAAATATCACTAGTAGTATGAAATGAAACACTCGAAAGGAAATCCCAGCACTAAAGCATTATACAGAGTTATTAATTACACAATAACACATTTGCTTCTGAGTGATGCCAATGTCATCATCATTCATGGCTTTTATGATAATAGGAAAAAAATGCTCTTGCTTCGTTCAGTTTTCCCTTGCTTTTTTTGTAAGGCAAGGACTTCTAAATACTTCAGGAAAAATCCTGGCAGCCAATGAGCCCACAGAGGCTTTGTTTTATAAACATCTAAAACTCAGAGGAAGTGATGAATGGTCATTAGATATTACATTTTTTAGGCTTGGTTATGTAGACAAATATAATTTTTTTAACTAAATATGGTATAATATTTTCTCATATTTTTTGGCCTCCCAAACTGCATTTCAGGTTAAAAGGTAGTTGTATAGATTATTCTTTCCTCATGTTACAGAATGATATAAAATGATGTGATGCTTTATGCAGCTGTGTATCTTCATTTATCTCTGTCACAGAGTGGTGCTGAGATAATCGATTAAATGAAACTTTCTTCGAGCAGTTCCTTGACCCCATGCTCTTCATAACTTGTCATACTGTTGTGTGTATTCCCCAATTACTCAGTAACAGAATCGCAGTGAAATTTAGGCTGGAAGGGACCTTAAGAGGTCTCTAGTCTGACCTCCTCCTGCTCAAAGCAGGCTTAGCTGTGAGAGACATAACATTGCTCAGGCCACCCAAACTCATTTTAAAAAATATCCTTTCTCTTCTGATTGTGTTTCTTTTTTTAAAAAAGCTAAGTTTATACCTGTTTTACAGATGTAAATATTCCATAGAAACCATTCCTGAATATCCTTTTGTCGTGCATTCAGTGCTGACATTTGCATGAGCTACTGTATGGTATTATATTATCCTACCTCTGGATGTCAGTATTTGCTCTCATTTGCAAACATTTATAAACAGTCGTTAGAATCAGTTGTTTCCAAGAAACCATGAAACCAGATGGATTTTAGCAGGTTCCAGTTCTTATTCCAAAATATTCTGAAGTTTAGTCTGGCTTATGAGCATTTTCAAGTAAACTGGAATAACCATCTTGATTCAGAAAATTATATTATCTGAGGTCATTTGTTTTGTCTGAGGTCACTTGGCTTGTTCAGGCTGGAGAAGAGAAGGATGAGAGGTGACCTCATCACAGTCTACAAGATCCTCAAGATGGGCAGTGGAGGGGGAAGTGCTAATCTCTTCTCTCTGGTAACCAGAGATCAGACATAAAGAAATGGAATGAAGCTGCATCAGGGAGAGTTTGGACTGGACATTAGGAAAGTGTTCTTCACCGTGACGATGATCAATCACTTGAGCAGGGTCTCCAGGTTAATGACCAGAGCACCAACCCTATCAGAGTTCAAGGAGCATCTGGACGATGTTCCTAGTCACGTGGTTTAATTTCAGGTAGTTCTGCAAAAGGCAGGGATTTGGTCTTGATGATCCTCGTGGATTCTTTTCATCTTGGGATATTCTATGAAACTATGATTCTATGATCCCTGATGTGAGCTCATATGCACTGCTAGAATAGTTTCTCTAGATTTCAGTAACTTAGTATCAATCATATCCTGTGGAAATCTGTCTGCCTAGAAGGTATTTCTTCTTATTTTGACTCAGTTGAGCCTCATAGTAATATCCTCCAGGTTATATTATAGACTAAGTGATGATCTGTTATTTAATGAGCACTGATATCACTCTGAACACCAAATAAGAACAGAAAATCATCAAGTTAAAAAAATTCATCAATTAAACACATTATGTTGGGGAAGACGTTTAATCTTACTTTCAGTGGTTCTCAGTCTCTAACACAACCATGATCCAAGCTTCTTTTAATCTATGGGGAGAAAGGAAGAAGAGTGTTCAGATGCAGTTCACTTCTATTTGGATTTTCATTTTTGTGATTGATATTTACTTATCAAATCAAGTAATGGACTCTTAAACTTGAAGTTGGAATCTGTAGCAGAAAATCCTGTATTCTGGAACTCATGGTTCCAGTCCTTGGACTTGGACCCAAGAACCATGAGGGAAAAGCCTTTAAGAAATTCTGAGGATAATTGTCTAACTACTGTTCTACTCATGGCTTAAGTATCTGGTTTTAGGACTTACTGTTGCAAAAAGGTGACTTCATTCCCCTAGACCTCCAACCCAACAGTTAAAGAATGAACTAGAAAAGCAAATGCAACAGTAGTTTTATAGTGCTCATTTCAAATACAAAAATAATCACATAAATAAACCAAACACATAAACCCACATGAAATCATTGAAAGGAAATTATGCAGTTAAGATGGAATTTCTTGAGAAAATAAGTGGAAATTCATGCATGCATTCAAACCACAATGTTATGTTCCATGTGGATTTATATTCATACCATTAACAAGTTCAATTTGACAAACGGTGTATTTTTAGAATGCTGAACCCTGAAGCATAACCTATTGTTTTATGTTGGAATTTATTTTATTTTATTTTATTTTTATTCATTGCACTGGGATATGAAAAGAATATCTAAAAGCTATGAAGAGTTGCTATGTTTAATTACAGCCGCCAGAAGAAAGACTTAAATTATAAAAAAATCCCATATTCTGAAGCTGATGAGAGGAAATCCCTGACATACTAAATGTAGTCTGAATTAACCTGAAAACAGTAGTGCACTATCATCATAGATCAATTTGCCCTCCTTTCAATTGCTCATTAAATGAGCTTTGATTTACAGATGTTTTTACAGCCCCCACGTATAAAGAAAATCATATAAATGTTGTAATATAAGCATGAAAATAATTTTCTATATCTGGCCTTTTGAATCAAATTAGGGACTACTTAAAGAAAGTGGATGTAAACAAACCGATAAGACTGGATGGGATGTATTTGCGGGTATGGAGAGAGCTGCCATATGCCATTGCAAGGGCACTCTTAGTTATCACTGTAAAGTTATGGAAATGAGGTGAAATCCTCAATTACTGAAATAAGGCAAATGTTGCACTCCTCTTCAAAGGAAAAGAAGATAAACCTGGATACCCAGTTCACTTAATATCTGTCCATAGGAAAATTAAGGAGCAAATCTTCCTGGAGGCCATTTCCAGGCATATGAAGTACAATAATTTGCTTGGGAGCAGCCAGCACAGACACACCAAGGCATCATTGACCTGCCTGATGGTTTTCTATGATGAGACGGCTAGGTCAGTGATCAGCTAGAGTCTCAAAGACGTAACTATAGCAAGACATAGGAGCCTATAATATCCTTATAGCCAAGCCAAACAGACTAGCGGGTCAAGGTTGCTTTGAACAGCTGTCAGAATCCACCTTATTTCATGACTTAGCTCTCTTTTTACTTCAGCAGCAAAGAAGCATAAATGCCTGTTTCCAATGAGCAAATCACAGTGAGTTACTATTATTACTTGATCAGTTCTGACACTCTTTGGTGCACAGAGTGCATGAAAACAGCCCCCATGACAAGCTCAAGGAAGGCCAAATGACTTGAAAAAATGGAAGGTGATTTAGTGATTGTGATCTTTGCTTACTTCAGTGTCATTTACTTCTGTCCTTCATTAAAACTTTACAGATTTAGGCAGGAGAGTAGAGGAGAACCTTTATAGATATATTTGTGGTCTGATGACTGCTACCCGACTTACAATCTATTAATTTGGAATGTAGGAGCAGAAGTACTCAACACTGAATGTGGACAAAACCTATACCAGGTACAATCAACACATTTTAATTTAAGATAAAATCTTGTGATTTTTTTAGGATACCATTTACTCTGAATGAAAAATACATGGGAAGTTTATTTCTGCAATGAATAACATTGTCAATAATGTACAGGACTGATAGGATACTTAAGGTTAGAAATAAAAGTGCTGCTGAAACAAACTGGCTGCTGACAGAATGAGCTCTGAAGAATTGGTAAAAGGATTATATGGGTCAAGTTGGGATCTCTTCAGATCAACTCATAGAGCAAAAACCACAGCAGGAGCTGTCCTCTCTGGAGGTCTCTGTGTTACACAGCGCCTGAACAAAAGGGTTTAATGTGGAGAAACAAATAGATGCCATCTGCATATCTAAGATTTTTGTGAATCTTCAGTAATGCATTCAATGGAGGTTCCATGAAGGTGGGTCCAGAGTTCCTAACAGCAGTGCGCAAACATTTTGTAGGATAGTGAAAAGATAGAAAGAAAAAGTCCGAAAGGCTCCTGTTTTCTGTCAATAGGTAAGACATGATGAAATCTTGTGGAAACCCTGGAAAAGTCAGCAGACAACTCTATGGTCTTTGTTTTCACTGCAGTGTTAGAAATGGTTTTGATTACTGAGATGGACTACAGTTTCAGGAGATAAATAACACTTGTTCTAAAATGCAATCACTATCAGGTAGAAAGGTCTGATCAGCATTCAGTTTCCCTAACTCTTTTCTCTTTTTTGTCTGATTTTTTTGAAGTTCAGTAAGATATTACTAGCATGGTATTACCACCATTTCCCACAAAACCAAACAAAAACATCCCCAGAAATTCATACTATTTATGACAAATCATATATAAGCTAAGCAACAGTTTCTTTTAAAGGCACTATGACTTGGAGTGAGGTGTAGCCACCCACTTGGCTGGTAAAATGGTACAATTATTTTGCTTCATATTTTTTGTAACTTACACATAAATTAGGAAGGAAACTATTTTTTCACTGTACTTACAGAGTCTCATTAGGACTTCATAATAGTATTTGACATCAGAGGAAACTTACACATTTCCCTTGATATTAAAGGGACTGAGAAACCATGAGTTTAACTAAACAGATTTCCTTCAAGAAAGGAAGATTTGTTCATTCTCCTTGCTACTTTACAGTAAATACCTGCCTTCTTTGTATACATGCACCTGTATGAATTCATGTGATCATTACATGATTGCTTTATAGTTTGTGCCTTATGGCCATTTTATCCTTTTATCCTTTCTTTATCTTATGAAAAACATTTTCTGTTTTCCTACTGAGGCAGAAAAAACTGATGGACTGATTCACAGAAGTGCAAACCTTCAGTTTCTTAACAGGAAGTAATTGAAGTCTCCAGAAAATCTGAGACAGGGGGGTGGTTATCTTTAGCGTAAACAACATAACTGAATTCTAATACCAGGAGTGACAGCTGGAAACATCCTACCACCAATATCTAAGACATAACTGCAGCATCTCTCAAATTCTCCACATGACATCAAATGAAATGAGGTCCAGAACAGAAGAGAATCTTCTAAAGGTTTCGTACCATGGCAAGCAGTCTGAGTCAAAATGGAACATGAGAGCTTAGCAGACATCAAGCATTTACCAGATGCAGCTCAGTGGATGTGAGACACTGTAATACACATCAGACTGACAGCTCTGGGGACTGAAGCCTACATCTTAAATATAAAGTAAGGCATGACAGAGCAAACTTCTCACAAGCATGGTTCACTTACTATCACATTTCTTTGTTGAGAAATGGAAGTTGTATATATCACTTCCATTGAGATTTTTAGCAATGGTGTCTGTTTTATCCTCTTTCCCTCTGTCATAATACAATTTCTTCTGGTACTGTATTAAGCATAGGTGATTAACTGGTGTCATTTGCTTCCTCCTTTACCTTCAGTCATTCTATTTAACCTAGAAGGTTAAATGACTTTTTAGACTCTTTGAATTTCAGTCTTTTCGTACTCTGAAAATCAGGGACAAAGGCTTTGAACTTGATCTGATAGTCTGTGGGAAGCCAGCACCGAGTGGAAACTGGTTTGATGTGTTTGCAGCAGCCTTTGCCACTAATGCTGTGGTAGCATATACCAGCTGGAGTTTCCCAGGCTCTGGGGCCTTCAGAACCATGAACAGTCATGGAGCTATATCACAGCTCTAGAATCAGCAGGAAAATGTGGAAAAATGGAAGTTAACTTGAAATGATTGAGACTTAACATCAGTGAAGAATCCTTCAGTAATCTTTGTTAAGGGTCTGAATTAGGCTGTCACAGGTGTCCTGCTTCTAACATAAAACTCTGTATCATGGCTGCCCAGAATAGTCCAATTTCTACCTGTTCTTAATCTACTAGCAGATCATGTGCTAACACTTGCCATTTTTCTAACAATGCTGTTGCTCTATATGCTAAAGCTCAGGTAGCTCTGTATCACCTGTCATTACATATCATTTTAATCTACCTGCAAGTAGATGTTAAACTGATTTACAGAGAAACAGGTAATTCTTGTAGCTTAAAAAGCTTAAACGACTGGCTTTGACCAGTAGCAATTCTGTTTTGGAGGCAGCTGGCATTTTCCCACACAAGCCACCCTGCAACCCCCCTGCTCTTGCCACATAAGCAAATGCACATACGAACGTTAATAACATCTAGTTTAAGGTCTTATTCTCAAATGTCTTATTCATTGAATTATCAGGAAAAACTGCTATGTATCTGTTCAGTCTAGACTCTACCACAATGCTTTGAATAGAAGTAGTTTTTCTCTTACAAGCTAAAGAAAAAACAACCTCATTATTATAATTTTTTGCTATTCCTTTAAAGTCGACATTAGATCTTTTTATTTCAGTGAGCACTGTGATCTGGATACATTTTGTATTTTATAAAAATAGGCTACCCTCTTTTCCCATTGCTGCATGGAAGCTGCCTGAAGATGTAACTGGCATAATAAGGTCAATGCTGCTGGGTAGTGTAACAAACTTGTCAGAAAATGTTAGTATCAAAAACAGCATCTCAGAAACATTTTCTTTATTCTTCTCACTTGCTTAGGACACGCAGTTTCATGCATCACCCCTTGTTGTTCTCAGTAGAAAAAAATGTCCACAGTTTAAAAAATAAACATAATTAAAGTATTTCATTCAAAGCCATAACAAGATTCAAAATCTAGCCATTATAAGGAACAAGTATAGGCATCTATACATGCTTAATTTCCTGTATGTAATAAAAATAGCTTTTGGGGTGAATTTCTGATATGTTTATCACAATCATGTCTAGAAACCTTGGATTAAATCCTTGACCATGTACAAATCCTCTTTTCAATGCTTCAGTGGAAGATTCAACATTACAGAAAAATGCTATGCAAATCAGATCACCTTAGCAATTCCAATCCTTTTGCCCAGTGACCATGCCAACATTCTCTATATAGACACAGTAGAAAAACACAGACTAAGAAGCAATAAAAATAATAGAACAATGAAAACTTTCTAGTGCAGGGAGAGAGATATAAGCTTCCTTTGCTGGAGAAACAGATCAGAAAGGTGCCTCTTGACAAGGACAAAATCTAAAAAAATATGCAGAACCAGTCATACTTTCATATTTTCCGAATTTATAAGCAAAGAACACTGCAATTATGGCTCCAACTGTGTAAATTTGCACCCAAATTTACTGCACTAAGCAAAGAACAGATTATATGAAATTCCTTGTATTTCAGTATAGCTGTCAATGGTAATGCTGAGTTCATGGTGCCTGCATCCCAGAAGCTATGATGTGTGTGACAATAAGTCTGTGTGAATAAGCACGCATAAGAGATGTGCCATACTATGCCTTTACACTAATATAGTAATCTCTGTACCAATTAGTTTGGAGGAAAGTGGACAAATCTGGTATGTGGGTACAGCAGACTCCAGCCTGCTGGCAAATATGCACACGGAGGTTCCCACCACTAACCAGGTTCCAATCTACTGAAAGGGGTTTAGATATTGCTTAGAAAATGACTTCTTTCCTTTGATATTTTCAGGTGATTTAATTTTAATCCATTTTTTATTCCCTCTTTGGTGAAGAAAAACAACAGATTTTTCAAAGTGATTCACAGAGATGTCTGTGGGTAACGTATGTTCTAATTTACCTCATTTCACTAAGCAAAGGAAAGATTTACAGCTGAGGTCCCCAGGTATGGAGTGGACAAGAGGGAAGCTAAAAGCATGTCATGTGACTTCACAATTTTATTCAATAAGGTAGCAGTTATTTCACAGTCTCCTCAGTAAACACATTTATGGTTTTTACATTTGTCATGACTTGGCATACTGACGTAAGTTTCTCCATTGTTTATTCAGACTTGTCCAGCAGTACAGGATTGTTCTGCAGTCTCTGTATTTTCATATGTTTTAGGGGAAAATGAAGATTCTATTTGGAGACTGCACTTAAAAAATCCTGAGGCAAGAGGTTGCATAGCAATGGGAAGAGTGCATGTTCAATACTGAATTGTCATCCTTGCCTTTCTGTTACTATGGAGATGGCATGGCTGCTTCACAGCTTATTCTGCCATCTCCACAGCTGCAGCAGGAGCTTTGCTAGAGTGCATGTGATGTCTCTGCTCTTCATACCTTCTCTGTCCTTCACAAACACTACAGACAA
This sequence comes from Piaya cayana, assembly GCA_013389865.1. Lineage (NCBI taxonomy): Eukaryota > Metazoa > Chordata > Aves > Cuculiformes > Coccyzidae > Piaya > Piaya cayana. The sequence goes on along the minus strand of WAAB01007307.1, from coordinate 175,087 downwards.
AAATTGATAAAATTTCAGTTTATGTTTAAGTCCTGGCTTGTTGAGGTACCATGTCATTTCTGTGCTCAAGAATATCAGTGTCAGTGTATCCTGGGACTATGTGAAGCTCAAGGGATTAAGACTGATCCTTTAAACACATATACCTCTAACAGTGCTACTGTGAATTACCACTTCTGTCTAAGAGCCTGTGTACAGGATAACTCACCTACTCATATTTTAAAGTTTCATATATGCATTCGATTTCATATATACATTCAATTTAATACTGGAATGTGAAAACTATTATAATTAATGTACACACATAACCTACATTTATCAATTATTTTGTATTCTAGGGCTATAGCAAGGAAGAAAGGGAGGGCTATAGCAAGGAAGAAATGAGGGACATCAAGCAGCTGATGGCTCCAGGTATGAGAGAGAGGCATAAGGCAAGGAGCCATCTCTCTCATATTGTTGTGCCAAAAAAAAATCTTAGCTAACTAATTGAAGAGAAAAGCAGGTCATATGATAATTTGGTTTTATGAACAGCACTTGACAGACTGCACTAGTTCAAAAGTATGTCTGATTTTTTGAAAGGCATTTCTTCTTTCAGGATTGGAGAAGCAGCTACAACACTATGCATAAAAGCCCACTTAATGTGCATGTGAACACTTCCAATAACAACCACAAATGCTACTTTAAACCTGCTAAGTCAAGACCATTTCTTCATAACCAGGACTACCATATATTCACTTTTTTACACGGACACCCCACCCTCCCCCAATCCTTTTCCACTGAGCTATCTTGCCTGCATGGATTTCGAAGAATTGGCTTCCTATTTGAACTTATAACTGCATAATACGTTCCTACCAGTGAAAGGGCTTAAACTACTCTGAAACTGCTATATGACAGCAATGAACATGTCTGTTCAGCCATTTTATCAAGGACCAAAATCTAGGAAGCAGGGAAATAATGAGATCTTCTCATGGATGTGCTCCACAACCAAAGTTACATATGTAATAAACCCAATGTTTTAGAGAAAACATTGGTCTTTCTACTAATCTACTAAGCAACAGGGCAGCACTTTAATCACCTGAGAAGCTTCAGAAAGATTATTGGGTGCATTTTATTTTACTAACTTTGTTGTATTGTGGTACTTATGATCACAATTGCTGTCAGTTTGTGTACAGACTCAATCCTTTGGCCAACATAGGACATAAATAATACTTTGCTTATACGTTTTCATTTTTGTAATTCATACTGTCTACCTTTGAACATCATTTCATGAAGTAACATGCTCTCTGACTCATCTAAGTGAAATACTACAGTTATGCTGTAGTTCAAATTTATCTAACATAACACTGATAAGACAAATATCTTGGTATGTTACACTAGTCTTCCATTGTTTCAAAGTCCTCTTGACATTATATTCAGAGATGCAAATCACTCAGCTTTTCTCTTTGGTATGTCTAAGGGCAAGTCCATTTTCCACTATCATCAATCATGCTCCTTCCATAAGCACGATTCCCAGAAGACTGGAGTCTGTTTTGCATCCCATTAGAACTAATGGCTTCTGCATGCATACATAAGGCACACTTCAGAACCAGAATGGATGCAATGAGGCTTCTGGGGGTGCTGCGGGAGGGGCTCGTGTCATCTCCGCTGGGCGCTGTCCGCGGTGCTGGAGCGGGGTGGCGCTGTCCGCGGTGCTGGAGCTGGAGCGCCGCCGCCGCCCTTCCCTCCAGCACTGCGGCGGAAGGGAACCGCTTCGGGCACAGCAGAGGTAGAAATTGTGTTAACCCCGTGAATGCGGACAGATAAAAACAATGCAAGACAGTCTTAGCCACACTGATGAAAAAAAATAACCCTAACTGATTACTCTGGGAGGACATTAATTCCATATATGAAGTTACCTCCCATGGCAGGGGACTAGATGCTCTTTAAAGGTCACCCCAAACCAAACCGTTCTATGATTCTATGAGTCTATGAATATTTAAACAGATTTAAGCAGTGCTAATTCCGTCCCAAAACAGATGCATTTTGATATCGATGTCACTATTATAAGCCAGCTTTCTCCAACAGGAGTCCAGTCAGCCTTCTGCCATGATTTTTCACAGGAATTGTTCCAGAACCTGCTGTAGGTTAAAACTAAATAAGTTATGCGTGTATTCTTGTAATCAACTGTCAGTTACTAGTTAGCTATTTTTTACAGTGTGCTTCAAGGGATTCTATGTCTTTTCTTGAAAACAGGAGAACACCTTGGCTGAACGTAAGAAGAAACTTGGATTTGGGGAGATATTCTCTTTCCTCTGGAAACAATAAAGTAGTTCAAAAAGATCAGAGAAAGACAAGATCAAATATCTGAGTCAAGGAAGGACTTAAGACAACATCTGCTTCCACAGGGGATAGTGAGTTCTTCAGTAGGGGACCTTTGGAGTTTTGAGAAGGAGGTTTATTAGGAAGATAAATAGGATAAAGGAAGCCATTCTCTAGCTGGCATGTGGCCAGAGAAGAAGGACATGACTGAGAAACACATAAACAAAGGCAACAGAGCAGTCAAACTCATAGCAAGTGCAGAAAATCCCTCCTAAGACAAGGAAAACAAAGGAAACTCCAAAGATAGACACCAAAGAAGTGTTACCTAGCTTGTAAGCATGAAGAATCCCTGAGTCCTTTAGGAGTGTCTAAATAACTCCATTGCTATCCAACAATTTTATTAGCTGCTACATTTCACTCTTTTTTTTCCTTACTAGGAGTTTGTGAATATTTGCTAAAGAATGAAATAAAGGTCACAATTTATAGATTCAAATGTACAAGTAATCAACTTTTTTCAACTTAGAATACTCAAAGCATATGAATATATTCATTAAAGTGATGGATTTCTTCTCAGGCCAAGCTGTGACACTTGCCATGGGACAGATGGCACTGTCCAAAACAAATTCCACTGATTTATGCCACATTGAATTAAATTACTCAGATCTCATCATGGACTTCATGGAAGGAAAGTGTCCTTAATTTTCTACTATGTTTTCTTTGGCTTCAGTTTGTGTCCTTACTCCTGTTTATATATCTTTTTTATGTTAAACAACATATGTGTATGGAACTCTGGAACATTATTTACATGCCTGGTTCACACTGTCTTTGAGATAGGCTCATTGTAATTAAGATTAGCAAGATAAGCAAGGGATGGAATTACTCAAAAGTCAAAATTTGTTTTCATTGCTCAATATGCATTGTAGGAGAATTTCTTGGAAGGGCAACAAGCAGTACCATGGCCAAGGCTGTTATATTCTTCAGCTTCATTAATTCATGCCCTTAACTGTTGCTGGCTTTTTGTCCATATTTGCTCTGAAAGGGTGGAGCACAGCAGGTCTTATTTCATTAACAGAATATTTGGCTGGAAGCTCTTTGTCAGTTCAAATCATTGTTCAACAAAGTAACAGTGTGAAGTAGCCAGTTTTTCATTAGAATTCTGTCTAGAACAAAGGTGTAGATCCACAACTAAGGACTTAGTAAATGTCTCACTTTTCTGTTTTCGAAGGGGCACAACAGCCATATGCTAAGGGCATTTAAACCACTTAATTCCTTGCATCCAGATCAAAAAGGAAGACATCTTTTACCAGTGTGTATAAGACACAGTTGTCTAAGGAAAGCACAACTGTTGCTGAATTATCTCATCTCTTCTTGTCAAGAGGCAAATATTTCCTTATTTAAAATGTGAAGATTTATCATTCCTCTTGTATTGACATTGCTTGCACAAGATCCGCTTGCTTTTCTGAATCAAATCAACAGCATTTGTTCCAGGAATCAGTGCTAAAAAGATTAAGAAAATAATGTTTCTGTGAGGGAGATAAACGTGGAAAGCCTTCATGTTCATAGCTTCAAAAATAATAGAGCATCCAAGGAATCTGCTTGCTTCATCTCAGACAGTAACACAGAAAACAATCTTTGCTATGACAATCCTTAAAATATTCTTTTGGATACATTTCGGCCTTTTAGAAAGCATTGCATACTATCTTATTTTAATAGCCTCTATCAGTGTGGACAGCATTTTGATGTGAGTGAAAAACAGCCCAGATTTGCTGTTCCTCATAAATAGAGGATATAGTATATTTGCTGCTCCAGTGTAACTAGGTAGTGTCTGACTGGTAAAAATACGTTATTAATCTTATTTGAGTTCTCTTACATCTTTTAAGGATTATTATTTAGCCTTGTGTTATTTAGCATTATAATTTTGCAGGAACATATAGCTTTATTGAAAAGGTCTGACATGTAAAAATTTATCTTTTTTAAGTTTGCAGAGTTTTGAAATGTATAAAGGAAATATTTGATAGAATCATAGAATCTTTAGTAAGAGGATGATCAAACACTGGAACAGGCTTCATAGCGAGGTGGTCAATGCCTGAGGTCTGACAATGCTCAAGAGGCATTTGGACAATGCCCTTACCAACATGCTTTAACTTCTAGTCAGCCCTGACATGGTCAGACATCTGGACTAGATGATCCTTTCCAACCAAATCATTCTAGTTTAGTCTATATAATTATTTGATTTGATGTAAAGTATTTTTAACTTTTTTTAATAAAATCTTGATATTTAATATGGAAGTGTTGAAGTCAGAGTACCTTAAGACATCAAAATGTGTAAATATTTAAGTGTGCTTACCTCATAACATGACCTCACATGCAAGGAAGTGTGTTATTCTTTGGAGATGTGGGCTCACATGCAGGGGCAAATCATTTTGCTTTTGATTCTGAGTTCTTAGCGTAGTTTAGAAGAGCAATGCATGGTACGTGTAGCTCTTTCTGACTTGACCTGTAGTGGGTATATTTTGACGTTTATCACTGTTACTTTCTTCCTTGACATTAAGTGGTAAGTATGCTACAGGGAGGAAAGGAAGATCAGTGAAATTTTATGGAAGAGCCTATGATTTTCAATTAAGTGCAGGCAGCCATTAGACAGGTGCCCTAGTTTTTGCTGTCATAATTTTGTACTCAGAAATAGCTGGGTTTCCTTTTCTGTCCTATCTTCATACAAAAATGAAAGCTGAAATTCTCATTTATAATTTAAGTCTCTCATGCCAAGGATTCCTGTGGCCATGTACTTCACTGAATCACACTCAAATTCTGCTTTCCTTCAGCTAGCCCTGCTGAAGACACCGTAAATAAAGGAAGTATCTGATCTTGAATGTCAGCTTTTCCTCTTGTATAGATATGCACAATCTCACTTGACATCTGCTGGAATTATCTGGTTCATATGAATAGTTCATACGGAGCTTCTGATGAACAATTTTTTTGTTCTGTATTCTATAAAGAATGCATAGCTTAATGCATCTGGTATCTCTGAAATATGCATCTCAAATATTCTCTCAATTCTTTATTGTTTTCAACAAACACACACATAATGTTTTTGCTCTTTAAAAAGTACTAACAAAAGAGTTTTCTCTAAGAAAAGGTAGATTTTCTAACCCACATTGGGATTATATTAAATTAATTTATTGCATTTTTACTTGGTGAAACTTGTGATTCTCACAATCTGTTAAGCGAGAATGCTTTCCTCAAGAGTTAAGGATTAAAAAGGAAAAGATGCTCCATCTGATCTACCATGCTTATTTGCTTTAAGTTCTCCTGATAATAGCTTCCTCTCTCACAGTCAGCACTCAGTCCTCAGGGAAGGCTGTGATACTGCCCAGGTCTTCCATCAATTTCACACTTGGAGTCTGAGTGAATAGAATAAGTTATTACACATCATTTCTTCCACAGAAATTGTCCATGTGCCCTCTTATGCCTTAAGAAGTGCAAAGTAATTTAAAACAGCTTGTATTTTTATAAACAGAATGGCAATTCCCCATTCATTTGAGAGAAGCAAGCAACTCCAGAGAGAATTGCTGCAAAACCACTGATGTCCAGTAGCTGCTGATCTGTTGGTTGACCTTGGGGCTATCTTCCTTATAGAAAGACCCATGATCAAATGTCTAATCTGGAACACACTGACACACTGGTCATATTTTAGAAAATTTTGTAAAACTCAGTATTTTGTACCATTTTTATACACTAAAGATCATTATTAGATTTTAAATCTCTATAGACATAAGGTAAATAAAGTATCTGTGTATAAGCATAAATTATTCTCATTCTTCAAAAAGAAAAGGTCAAATTTAATACATATTGTCTAAAGTGTCTTAATTTGTCTAAGGAAAATGCAAACAAAACACTTCATAATAAAAGTTAACTGGCATCTGCAGACTGAAACAAGTGATCAAGTTTATCACCTGAATTAAACGTCTATGCATGTAATTCATCACTATAGCTCAATTAATGCAATGTAACTTGCTACATTATAGTCACTATATGCCCAAGTCCTTTCTTTTATTAGGATCATTTCAGGACACTTCTAAAGTATTTTTAAGTATCAGTTCTCACAGTAAGATGCTACTACACACAGTTTCTTGATCTATGCTGCCTGTGGGAAAGAACAAGATGTCAGGGTGTGAAATTATAACCTTCTCTTGCATATGGCACGGTCTTAGAAAATGTGCCTGGAACAGAACCATGGTGACTTCATTGCAGTCAGTATTTTGAACTTGTACAAGTAAATATAGCATCAGGGTTGGGGTTAATGGAGTTTTTCAGAAATACACTCATTTCAGAAATGTCCACAAGCAAAGATATTAACCTGTGATAATAACAAATGATAAGTGATGCAAAAAAAACTGTTAAATGTCTCATACTGAGAGATGTATTTTCAATGACTTCATTAGAGTTTTTAGATTGCAGAAATAAATGAATCGTATTTGTCACATAAACAGTGTAAGGGCAGAGAGGAGAAATTCACTGTGAACTTAATTAAATTGCTATGCATATTTCCAAGAAAGATCACCAGCAACATAATATATCCTCTCGGAGCAAAGGTGTTTAAAGAGATAAATCACCTGATGATAATGGGCTTTGAGACTATAATTGTTGGTTATTTGCTTCAGAGCTAGTTATTTCTCATGGAATTATCACACTAAAGATGTTACTTTTATGAAATAATTAATTATAATTGGTTTTCTCTAAGATGTGCTGCATACATTTAAAGATGAGCAATTAAAAATACCACATTGTGTCATTTGTGTATGCTGTGGATTTAGAAAATGGGAAAACAAATTGTTTTCCTTTCATTTGCATCTGTGAAAACTTTGAGTACTCTCAATTAATACAGCAAAATTGCATCAACAACAATTATCTTAAAAGAAGAAAATTTACTCAGACTGGACTAACTATCCATTAGCAGATCCTAAATGCCTCTGTTAAAAGCTGTATCTCTAGATAACGTGACAAATTTCTTCATTTCTATGTTCATGGAAACAATCTGACTTAATTTTAGTCTTCTTCAAGAAAACAAATAGTTTGGAAAACAATTTTGGAAATTAATCTCTTTGTTTAGACAGGCACATTTATTCCATTTGCAACTGATTTCTTACTGAAAATTTTAGAATATTTGGGAGAGAGAGTAGGTAGTTGGGGATCTGAAGAACCAGAGTTTTGGCTATCTCTCCCAAACAAGCAACTGATTACCCAAGATATCCTCTGTGTAGGTGTAAGGAATACAGACATGTAAGAGAATTTAAATGTGAAGACAAAGAAGCAGGAGATATCATATTTTTACATCCAGGTGTCATTTTCTGTATTTGCATTGTCCCTCCATTCATGCATGCAAATCAAAAGGCCAGCCAGTAACAATCACTAGATACTGAAGAAGCATTCATTGAGACAGATGGGTGTGAACTCTACTTCTTTCATCAGATTCCTTCTTCCTAAAGTAAATAATCTCAAACATTTTGCATCAGAAATTTCCTTGGATTTTTTTATAAATACTGCATGATTAGCAAGTGAAATTATGAAGTCCACATCTAACCCATCGATTTAATTTTTAGCAGAGCACCACCCCAAGAACATATACATCAAGGCCTGCGTATTGTACTTCCCTCAAAAACCAGTAAGTTCCTGTGTATGTATTTCAAACGTTGCATGGCTCACATTGCCTTCTTCTTTGCCTAGGAGCAAAGCCAGTGAACGATAAACTCTTCTAAATTCTTTAAAATTATCTATAAAGTTAGAAGAATTTATCATGCTGAAAATACATTCTAAGTTTTTACTGCAGTTCTGCAGAATACTATGATTTGGAAAATAATTTATCATTGCACCTCAATAAGAATAGAATTGACAATATTATTCATGAGGTTGACTTCAAGTCTACAAGGTAACTGTTAATTCAAGTCACATAAGCTACGGTGGTACTACGGTGACTGGGTCACTAAAATAGTCCTACTTCAGTGAATTTATTTCAGAATTGATAGCATGGAAACTGCTATAAAACCATTAAATTCTGTAAAATTGAAAGTAATGCTGCATTTTTTCCCTGACCTAAATTTCTGCAGTATTTCTGACAGGTATTAGTGCAATTGGTTTGAATGTAGATGTCGGGTTTAGGAGCAAGGTGTAACAGATCTGATAATTATTTAAGAAAAAAACAACTAGAACTTGATGACTAATGCTTTATATTAATTTAATGATATCACTACAACTTTCCTTTAAATGTTGAACAGGATGAAACTAATTACCCTCTATCTCAATACTGGAGGTTTTGCCAAAGGAATATTAACTACTGCAGGATTTTTGGAGCACTCTAAAACATTAGGTTAATTGTCTCTAACCATACTATGTTCTTCACGTAGACTCATTAAACTTATCTTGATCAGCAAAAATTTCTAGCAGAATTGATAGGAAATTTCCAAGTCTATTTAAAAAATCAGCAGTGCTTTTGCCCACCAAGAATCATCAGCTCAGATAGGTGAAGATCTCTGAGGAAACCCAGGAAGGAAGGTATGATGGGAACCTCTTTTCAGAGCATTTGTCCTCCTAACACCTGAATAAGTAAGTCTTTAAGAGATTTTTCTCTTCCCCTGCATAATTACAAAAATGTGATTTCTCTAAAAACCTAAAAATAGCTGGCAAAATGAAAAAAATTATAAATTAGTTACAAGGAATTTTTATTCCTATTCACATAGTAACAGTTTCTCTAAAGGTTGAAAATATGTGCTTTAGGAAAAATCTATTTCCCTCTTTTCATATAGATCAGGGGTATGATTTGATGTCAAATTAATATGTCTGGAGACATTGATGTGTGACTGTAATTACTTTGAGTGAAGAACTGACATAATGAATCTGAAAAAAAGTTCATTTTCCTGCACCAGCAGGAATTATCTTTGAATTTGTATATGCATACAGAGAGAGCTTTACATATGCATATATGTAATAATATATGTGTTTATAGGAATTTCTATTAAGATCTGACAAGTTATACAAACCATTAAAGAATACAGGCATACAGATATTTTTACTTCAGTTTCAGAAGTTTCTGTTCAGCAACCAAAGTTAATTCATCTGTTTCAAGAAAAAAAAATGACTACAATACTGCCAAATAAAATTATAAAACTGCAATTGCAGTTTGCACACTGCTCATTTAAAAAAATATTTCTCAGAAAGATAAATTTTAAGTAATCTAATCCTCTCCTCATCTCCTATAGCACCTAAAGAATTTATTCAAATTAAGTTCTGTATGTCAAGAGACGTGTAAAGAGTTGAAAGAGTTCTGTTTACAAAAGAGTCAACTAAATTAATTTTCAGTGGCAGACAATTTGGAGACTTCAGTAGCTAAGAGCTATGAGAAGTTAGAGGAGAAGCTACAGGTGCAACCACAGGAATCCCCCACTCACTGCAAACATCACTGAGAAATCTCTCCACTCAGATGGTAACATGGATTCATTACCCTGGTTGGCATTATCCCCTCCCTGAAGTTGAGCAGGGCTAGATTGTCTCCAAGCATTTTACTTTTCCAAGCACAAAGGCTACTTTGCCAGAAATACCCCTATGAAATTGGAGAGTGGTTCCTCCCGGTGCAGCCATTCCAGTCCCTGTTGCCTAATTAATGTCACTGGGCTCTAGGACAAACATAAGCATCATTATATGAAGTCATCTGGGAACTGAATAACCTGCAGTACCTGGCTGAGATCACTGAGGTGTCATTTCTGTAAGAAAAATACTTCTATTATTTATGTGTTATTCTTCAGACCAATATTCTAAGGATTTTAAATACCATCTGATTAAAAATAGCAAGTGTCTGATAAACTAAATCCTTACATCAGGCTTATTCTTACTGTTATGAGAAAATAGCTCTCAAAAGCCATGAAAATTCCTCAATGCTTCATATTCTTTTAAACGTATATTCGTTCTTTTAGATATGAACTTTTAAAATGAATTTATTTATGTTTATGCTTATTCAATATGACTCATTTAATTTTATATCTTATATGCATCTTTAAGTATAAATATCATTAGGAAATGCCTTCAAGTCATGAAAAGCCTTTAATTTTCATTTATCATCTGATACATTTTTACAATATAGAATTTGTCAATATCTTAAAACATCCTGTTCTTAAGAGCCTTGTCTTTCATTTCATAGAGTCTTAGAATTCATACACGTGAAAGGAAATGATATACTAACATAATTATTGTGTTTTCAGAGAACATGTGGAACTGAAGTCAGTGGTCACTTATTAGGATGTGTTATTTCTCCATCATGAATATTTTGTAGAAATTACTCATGTTAGGCATGAGACTGATTTTGGCAATACACAGGTTTTGTTTTACCACTGCCCTTCTTCAAGTATTACAGCTAAAAACCTATGTTGTGTCCCCTGGGAAACATAGTGGTTAGTGACTGGAAGGTATGGATGCACCGGTGGAGAAGGCACAATTGTATCTACCAGGTTGTTTTCTCCTCTGCAGTGCCAGCACTGTGGTTTCATCACATGTTGCAGGTGGCTGGTTTGGGTCTGGTTTTGAGCATGTGAAAATGTAATTGTATGCTTTCATTTCCTACACAGCCTTATCAACTGGCCACGAATAATATATTCTGACAAATTTAAACCTTCTCCAATCCTGTAGGGTTGCTGGGAAATAGGAAAATAGTTTTCTCTCATTCATTTCATTCCCACTTTGACTTTTCATTCAAAATGTAGGTGTGTTCTGCCTTCTTCACCTCCCCCAAATGAGCTGACACTTTTCAAGGCTATACTGTAACTCTCGAACCAGCCAGGAGTGGGTGCTGTAGAACAGTCTGTCTTATAGATTCCTGGGTTTCTGTAGAAAATCATGGAACCAGAGGATAATAGAATGCTTTCGGATGGAAGGGATCTTTAAAGATCAACTCTCCTGCCTTGGCCAGGGGCATCTTTCACTTGATCAGATTGCTCAAAGTCCTGTCCAGCCTAGCCTTGAACATTTCAAGGGATGGGGAATCAACAACTTCTCAGAGCAACCTGATCCGTTATTTCAATACCCTCATCATAAGAATTTTTTTCCTCATGTCCAATCTAAATCTATCCTCTTTCAGTTTAAAATTATTCTCCCTCATTCTATAACTATGAATCTTGGCAAAAAAGTCTTATTCTGTCTTTCATTATTGAAATTGCACAGTAAGGTCTCCCTGGAATCTCCTTATCTCCAACCTGAACAATCCCAACTCTCTCGGCTGAATACAGGTTAGCCCTACAGGTTCCAAAGAACAAATTTATTAATTTTCTTGGCACAGTGTGGAATTAGGAAAAATAAGTCTTCTGGAACATTAAATATTTCGATAAAGTAGTGCACCATCTCAATTTTTAAATTAGAATGTCTGATAATTTTTAGATGCATTAAAAAAATACAAGTACACTACTAGTTGTTACTTTTATAGATGCTGCTGATCTGACTTCAGAAAATGACAGTGGTAAGAATACATAAAGAATGATGCAGAAAAGATGGCATTGCATTCAGGCAGACAAAACATATAGGCTCATAAGTGTTTATGACAACAAACAGAGAGAGTGTAACAGTGTTTATGAACTCCTTTCTCCCATGATCTCATTATTTCCATGGACTTCCACATGTACAGTCACCCACACTCTCCAGTCTTACTAGCAGAAGCACCTTTCTGTGACCTATCAAGAAAACAAGGGAGTTCTTTGCATCTTGTCAAAATGAACTCAGCAAATTCATGGATCAAAATCCAGCTAGATCTATAAAATATGTCTTCACTTCTGCTGTGGAAAGTCCTTGACCTACAGATAGCCACAGACTGAGAAAATATTTTGCAAACATACCATTGCATGACTAACTCTGCCTTTCTATGCTTTCTCATTCACAGAGTGTTGGCCAGTGGCAGACAAGACACTACAACACAACCACTTAGCCCCAGCTCCCGTCGCCTTTCTTAGGTTTTCATTATCTTAAGTGTTTGCATTGTAATAAATATGAATTTGGAAACCAAACAGGAAAAAATATTTACTTTCAAACTTTCTAAGTACTGTTTGAGAGTACAGTATCACTTTAATGCCTGTTTAATTTGGAAAGTCTCCCTTCAGTATAGGATTTTAGCTTACACACTCTTCCCTTATATTCAAAAAATGTATTCAGCTTTAGCCTTCTTTACTCAACTTTGGTTTATTTACTGCATTTCTTGTATAGGATGAGTACCTGTCAGAAGACACCCCTTCTAAAGAGAGTATACTTACTGTTTTTCACACAGAGAAAGTATTTCTAATCACTTCATAGAAAGTTCTGTTTAGCTGGATTAACATTAGTGGGCATGATTCGTAATATCATGCAGGGAGAACATATTTTTGAATTACTTTTTCTTTTCTAATATTGCTGTACATTTAATACCTGACACCAAAAAAAATTTTATTTCTTTTATGGGGTAAAATAAAGTATTTAATTGAATAGCCTCATTAAATTGATTTTGATGAATCTATGCTTTTTTAAAGTTCATATGCATATTTTATTCCTAGATAAATACACTTACTGTGCATACATATATGCATTCAAATATGTATAGGTTTATAACATTTGTTCTCATCTTTGAGATATCCACTTTCTGAAAAAAAAATCAGACAATATGTTTTAAAGTGCAGTGACAGAAATATACAGATTAAACTATCATACGTTTTAGTGAAAACAAACACTTCAGCCAACACTGCAATGGAAATTTTCTCTAAAGGGACTATCAGACAACAGATTTTAATTGCAAGACAAATCTATTACTCTCATGCAAGTAAATAAAAAAGTGATGTAAGAAAAAAGGGACATTTGGAAGGCTTCAATAATAGCAGAAAAACCCAAACTGTTAGTCTACCACTCAGTGGGTATGAACAAATGATCCAGCCAAGTTTCATTTCACCAAAAAAGATCACTTGCCAATCAATGGTTACCATTGGAGACAACTGTGAAAGAACTCAGTTTTGAAAAGGAATTCAAGAAGTTAAGAAGACTGAAGCTACATCCCAAGGAAGCTACATCCCATTTGAACACGCCAGGAACCTGTCCCTGGCACAAGGTCTGACTGGCACAGACACAGCTCTGTTACTAATTTCCCAGGCAGTAACATCCTTGCGCAGTCTGAAGGGCAACTGGGGTAAAGAGACTGGAGAGTTAGATTTTGTTCTGGTAATATAATAATAATCATCATCATCATCAGAACAGTTTGGGCAGGGAAGCGGTGGCTGTCCTGTCCCTGGAGGTGTTCAAGGCCAGGCTGGATGGGGCCTTGGGCAGCCTAATCTTGTGAAATGTCCCTGCCCATGGCAGGGGTGTTGGAACTAGATGAACTTTAAGGTTCCTTCCAACCCAAACTATTGTATGATTCTATGATTCTACAATTCTGATATTCACCACCATTCAGCTGGGAGCATGCCACAGTGCTGATCACGTCAAGTACTCCAGTCCTAACCAAAATGATCATTTTTGTTAAAACTGTCTGTAAACATTCAAAGGAACAGGAGATGACTAAGAGTCAGTGTGGATTATATAGGAATAAGTTGTATCAAGTTCTTTTGTAACAGGTGACAGGACTGTGGGGAAGAGGAAAATGGTTTAAGTCACATATTTTGATTTTAGTACTTCTGATGCTGTACTAACAGTGCATTCTCAAAGCAAACTAGGCACATGATAGAGACTAAAATATCATTGACTGGGTGTGAAGTCAGTTACAAAATCATACTAGGAGAACTGTTATCAATGGCTCAGTGTAAAAATGGCAGCATATATTTCAATAGGATCCTCAGGGATCTGCCCTGGGTCTGGCAAACAGTTCCATTAAGAGCCTACATGATGAATTAGTATAATATTAATGTGCAGAAAACTCCAAGTTGAATGGACTTTCAGTGCTTTGAAGAAAACTTAGAATTCATAATCATCACAAGATTATTTTCTATAAAGGATACAGGGAAATTCATGAAGTCATAATGGGCTGCACAAGATGAGAAAAATCTTCTTAAGAAACAATTCTGCACAAAAGGATCAGGATGGCCATGAAACAGAAAAAGCACATAATGGTTTCTATATATACTAAGTGTACAGTACTTCTTCGGCTCTCAGGGCTCAACTAAAATAGCATGTCCTGGATGCCACATAGAGCTGTTATAGGTGTGATGGGAACCATAAAGCCAGACCTTCAAACAAAAGTATGAATAGAACACATGTTATGCACACATAAGAAATAAGTAGAGGGAAATATTTCAATTGAGCATTAAAAGTTGCTACAAAGATGAAACGAGCACTTTGTTCTTCATATCTCTGATGGGCAGGGCAATAACACTTTAGCACAGTTCACACCAAACACCCAGAAATGATAATTAAGAGTGGAGAAGAGAAGGGAGGGGAGAGGAGAGGGGAGATCTTATTGCTCTCTACAACTACTTAAGAGGAGGTTGTAACAAGGTGGACGTTGGTTTCTCTTCCCAAGTGACAGGTGATAAGTCATGAGGAAATGGCTTCAAGTTACATGAGGGGAGATTCAGATAGACATCAGGAAAATTTTCCTCACCGGAAGGATTACTGGGCACTGGAACAGGTGCTGCCCAGGGAGGTAGTTGAGTCACCATCGCTGGAGGTATTTAAAAGGTGGGTAGATGAGGTTCCTAGGGATATGATTTAGTAGTGGACAGGTACAGTTGGAGTTGATGATCTCAAAAGTCTTTTCCTACCTAGTGATTCTATGATTCTATGAATTATTTAGTTTGGGAGACTATGGAAACCATCACTGGAAACTTCCAATTGTAACTTAGACACATTTCCACCAGAAAAAAAAAAAGGTATCGTTGAAACTCTTAGTACTAGTAAATAACTTTAATTACCACTTACAGAGAATAATATTTATTATTTGATAAATTCGACAAAGAAGAAAACTAAACCACACAAACTGGAATTAGGAAGGAACCTGATTTGTTACATGTAATGGCAGAAAATCTGAGCATCTCCAGATAATGCCTATACCATTACACAGCCCTGGGGAATGAACATGCACACCGCTGCCTGCAGAACCATGGCTTCTCTCACACTTCTCCAACATTCCTAATAGAAACAACAGGATAAGATGCCAGGTGTATCACTTAGAACGTTTCAAATGCATTTATAATTATTACAAAGATGATGTTTTTTACCAAAATCCAGAACCTGCAGGAGGATAACTTGACCTAGCAGGATGTCCCTGTCTGTGGCAGGGGGTTTGGAAGTAGATGATCTTTAAGGTCCCTTCCAACTCAAACTTTTCTATGATTCTAGCATTGCTGAACTGTTTCTCACATATTAAAGTGGACAGGAGAATAAACTTTTAACAAACTTCATGCTAGAGTTCACTTGATAGAAAAAATGCAAGTACCCAACAAAACTAAAGCAAAGTCTATTGTGGCATGAATTTAGATGAACACACATAATCAGAATAAGAAATGAGGAGTTAACTTGTATTACCTGTCAAGCTGTCAAACTAGTAACAGTCGTTTTCATTCAACAGTTTCTATATTTTCAGTTCTTACTGTTAGCTTATATTTTAATAATCCTAAATTTGAAAAATGCTGCAGCAAATATATCCCTGAAAATATGCTTCTCACTGACTTCTTGTAATTCGTTGTTCCCTTTAATTAAAATGTGTAAAATTTATGGGAAATGGTATCAGCATCCCAATACATGATATTTGGGGATACAAATAAACAAAAATACAACCTTTTAAAAAATATAGCTATAATGCCCTTGAGATATTTATATTCCTGTTGAAGTACTGCAAAAATTGAGTATTTTTTAAGATTCCCAGCTGGCAAAAATAAAAGAGTTCCTTAAAGAAAAAGTTGAACTTGGCTCTTAAATTGAAACTGTTGGAAGTAAATTCTGATAAACTGTAAAGATAAAATCCCCCCTTGTTATCAAGCTCTGTATTCTCCGTTATTCCAGGCATGTGCAATTTCATCTGCTGCAGTGAGGAGGGGAGTTTCTCAGAAGGCTGAGGTCAGGTTAGAGACACTGAGTGTTTGAAAATCACTGGAGTATCTGATGAGAAATTGCATCAAAGGCCACGAGCCAAGAGTATGTAATCTGAGTCCAGTCAACGGACTATTTTCCTTAGACCAGCATACAAAATTTAGTATCTTTTGGCAAAAGCACATCAGAAGCTGTTGGGTTTGACATATGTATCCCTCACCTGTTGTTTTAAGTATGTATAATCTCACCACTTCAGCAGAATCCATTTATAGAACTACAAATGTTATAAAACCAGGCATGAACTAAACATTTATCCGAATTTTTTTGCTTTGTTGCAAATAGCAGATGCATTACACTATAGCTTTTCTAAATGAAGAGTACAAAGGCTGTATGCATATAGAATCAGAGGAGACAACCAGTGTTTAAACTGTAACGAAAATTAAATTCTGAAATAATAACTTGGTTTCTAAATATTCCTAAATAATGTCAGGAAGCAGATTTGATATTCAGATTCATTTTTCCTCATTAAAAAAAACATTAGCCCCTGAAACTTCTGCCTGTATTGGACATTTGTACAGGCACATTATGGTTTAAAGACTTTTTAGCCAGATGATTGCTAGCCTCCTTTGTGGGTGTACCATTTACAAACAAATATGACAGGAATATGCAAGTCTCTCTGTTCTCTTTAGGGTTACTTTTATAGTGAAACTAACATAATTGTTTGGCACAGCTTGTGGTATTTGCTTACAGTAGGTTTCAGCAGGCTATATTTCATTTTGTCACAAGTTGTCTCTTGGGTCAAGGCTAGAAGCATGTTTCTTTTAACTCTATTGATACCATAAAAAATAATGCAGTTTTATTTGAATATTGCTAAATCAGATTTTATTTTCAAGTTATTTTCCAGCAAAGGTACAATTTTAATATGGGATTGAGGCCAGATCCTGCCGACTTGCCAGTGTATAACTGCTGATGAACTAAATAGCAATCCTTCTTGTAATACACTTATGCATTTGTGGGATTTCATGTTGACATGGGTTATATTTGCATTCCATGATGATTCAAGATCAATGCTTCGAATTAGTTGCTTGAATCCTCTGGATTGTTATAAACTCAATTTAAGCCCACAGTAAATAGTAATGATAGCCTCTCATACTGACTTATAAAATATCTATACCAAATTTATCCAGGAAAATATCAAAAAACTAAGAGATATATGAAATAACAAAGGGAATATACCATTTCATATACTTAAATTCATTCAATACCCTTCTACAAAGGAAAAATGAACAATTCTGAAACTAAGAAATTGAATCATAGAACCATAGAATCATTTGGTTGGAAAAGACCTTTGAGATAATTGAGTGCAACTTTACCTGTCCACTACTCAACCATATCCCTGGGCAATTCACCTACCCATCTTTTAAATACCTCCAAGGATGCTGACTCAACCACCTCCCTGGGCAGCCTGTTCCAGTGCCCGATAACCCTTCCAGTGAAGAAATTTTTCCTGATGTCTAATCTGAATCCTCTAAATTTGCATTGGTTACCACCCAAATCAGTCAGAAGGCCCACTGATCGTTTGAGGGCAAGATTAATATAGCAAATCACAAGAAAGCGATTCTGCCCCTCTATTCCTCCCTTGTGAGACCTCATCTGGAGTACTGTGTCCAGTTCTGGAATCCTCAACATAACAAGGATATGGAACTGTTGGAATGGGTCCAGAGGAGGGCTACAGAGATGATCAGAGGGCTGGAGCATATGAGGACAGGCTGAGAGAGCTGGGCTTGTTAAGCCAGGAGAAGAGAAGGTTCTGAGGAGATCTTATAGTGTCCTTACAGTATCTAAAAGGGGTCTACAAGAAAGATGGAGAGTGGTTATTCATAAAGGTTTGTGGTGATAGGACAAGGTGGAATGGATATAAGCTGGAGAAGGGCAGATTTAGACTAGACATTAGAAAGAATTTCTTCACCATGAGAGTGGTGAGTCACTGGCACAGGTTGCCGAGAGAAGCTGTGTATGCCCCACCCCTGGAGGTGTTCAAGGCCAGGTTGGATGGAGTCTTGGGTAACCTGATCTGGTGGGATGTCCCTGCCCATGGCAGGGGGTTTGGAATTAGATGATCTTTAAGGTCCCTTCCAACCCAAACTATTCTATGATTCCATGATTCTATGACATGAGGAAAAGAAATGTGTAAAAAAAGTCTTATAAGGTAGCTTTCTTTCTTGCCAGGGAAAGCAAAAAGGGGTCAATTCCCAGTTCTCACTGCCTGTTTTAATATTAAGTGCCTATGCAGGGGGACTCTGCCACACTGCATCACTACTTCCCCCACACTTAAAGTTTAGGAGGCATTTGGTGCAATTAGTGGTTAAACTGTGTGAAGGGACTGGCTGTCAGATGTGTGCAGCAGGGGATTGCTGGCTGGGTGCCTCCAGCAAGTTCGGAACAACACGGTGTGAGCCAACACATATCTCAGCAGGAGTTTTGCCATCGTGCCAGGCCACAGCCAGAGGGCTTCATCCAGAGAGAGTGGTAATGTCTGTGAAACTCAGATGAGTCTGAACAGAAAGGTAAGGGAGGCTGATATTGTCTCTCATCGTTATTTGTAATGTAAATTCATGGCTCAAACTGATCCGTTTCTCTCAGATAAATAACCAGACAATAAATCAACAGCATATTTAACATGGTTGACAATCCAGGATTGGTAGAAAATACTTTCTTGTTTATCCTGTCTACTTCTAGAGAAAAAATAAATAAAATTACAAATTACAGTGTAAACAAAATTATCAAATCAAATGCAAAATGAAGATTAAAAATCCTAACTCCTCTTTTTACATTTCTAAGCAACAGTAAGGTTCTGCAGCAGACCTACAGACACACACCTTTTTCTGGAAGTGGAGCACTCTACTTCTGCTCTTTGCATATTTGAGTGTTCTCAGAAACTTCACAAGTCATTGTATCAAACAAGTATCATTGTTATTTAATAACAGTTGTGGAAAATATGACGCTACCAATGTCTGAAAGTAGATGCCTAGATTAAAAAAAAAAAGAGTAATTTGCCTTTTACTTGCCCCAGATAGCACATTTATCTTATTGAAAGGGAATGAGAGGATGGTAATGCCATAACTCATTCAATGGGTAATATTATCAAGCACAAATGTGCCTGTCAGGAATCACATCCATGAACTACAAGCACACTTCTCCAGAAATCCTTATGCCAGTGATTTAAAAGCCGACGACTACACAATCTGTTTGGTTACTTTCAGAATTGATAGCACTGAAGGCATTAAGCTTTATCTTTTTCTCCTATTAATATTATTATCTATTGCTTATGTGGATTAGTATTTCAAGGCCCTGTTCAAGACCACATTGCAGTAGATACTGAAAAAAAAAATAGACCAAAGGCCTTGTCTGTGTTTTTGGTTCAGGCTCTAAACCTTACAGAATCATAGTATCACCAGGTTGGAAAGGACCCACTGGATCATCAAATCCAACCATTCCAATCAAACACTAAACCATGCCCCTCAGCAACTCATCCACCCATGCCTTAAACACCTCCAGGGAAGGTGACTCAACCACCTCTCTGGGCAGCCTGTTCTAGTGAGCAGTCTGTTCCTGTGTAGAGAGTGTCTATGCAGAGGACAGTGCTGGATAAGTCTCTAGCCAAGAACATCAATAAAAGCAGAAAAGAAAAAGGGCAAGAGGATAAGGGTAACTATGATATGATCTTTGTCTTATATGTATTGGTACCGTGAAGTTGATAGAAGCAAGATAAGGTTCAGAAGGATAAGACCAAAACATAAACACTAAATAATCAGTTTAAAAAACAAAACCCATGTTTCTGGTTCCTCTTTGATGCTATTCGTGTTTTCATGAAACAATTTATGTATGAATACCCATATACAAATTTCTACTTATTTAAAACAGTACTTCAGTACTGAGAAAAAAAATGCATATCATTAAAATTATTACTAAAGCAGCCTCTGAAGAACTAATATAGTACTTAATAATATAATCAGGATAAAAGGCTTTCTAAGATTCTTACTTTTTACAGACAACTTTTTTGAGGGGGAATATTGTTCACATTTCTGTCATTTAAAAGGAGACTATTGAGGCAAAAAGCCTCTGATTTGACCATTCTTCATTACTGTTACTTGTGAAATATAGTGAAAATTCAATTCAATTATCCTCAGCTTAAACTGTAATGCTCCCCTAACACAATTTCAGCTCTTGCCTTAAATTGAACAGCTACTGATATTGGAAATTGTACACCATTTGCATTGTTTTTCTTATTTCAGCTGCAGTTCTGATGGATTTGTGCTTCATATAGCAAGCCTGGAAAATCATATTATTTTGTCCAGCAGTGCCTTGGATCACATCTGCACCCTAGATATCCTTTTCTTAATCACTTTGTGTCTGCCCCCCCCGCAGGGACTTAGCACTGATCATCACCTCCCGTATCATGTCTCGCTTGGCTACAGCTCATGCAGCGCTTTAAGGCTCATACCACGGAGCCTGTGGGGATTTTCTAGACTTCATCTCCCTCTCCACCATAAAGGTCTCTCATTTTGTCTTTTGCCACTGTGTGAGTGTTCTCATAAATGAATGAAATTTGTCCTAGTTTAAATCATTACATTTTGCCAGAAGCATGTGGTAACTGACATGACATTACTTTGATTCAAAGGGGACAGCTCCTAAGAACAGTATTAGATTCCAGGTCAGTGAAAGCTTATCCTCTTAACATTAAATGTCATCAACCAATATCAAGCTCACTTGAAGACCTCTGCAAGGGTGTGTTTCAATTCCTGAGAAACTTTCTGATATACAGGTATCCCTGCATCCTATGTCGTCCCCACACTGAAGAGCAATTGAAATCAGACTCCATTCTACAACCAGGACAAGAATAGAAGTAGCTCAGAAATAGATGTTTACACCTTAGAATAGAGAGACTTAGCTAGGTGTGCAAGATAAATGGGCAAATACTTCTCAGACACCCATTTTCGGGTCATAAAGCTCCTTTCATAAGTGCTGTATTCATAAAGGAACTTGTCTCCAGATAGAACTAAACACATCAACTACGCCTCTCCAAGTGGCACTTCAGTCCAGATTCCCAATGAAATGCTTCTTCTATCCACTCCGTGCTGCAAATGCTGTACACCACATAAATATACATAAGGTACAGAGGAAAATAAGGCAAGATACTTAAATTGTTTTTCTTGATAGCTCCAGGAAATGTTGAATTCAGAAATAATCAGCCACTGAATACCATTGCTAATTACTATCTCACCCATTCTGACTTAATGTGAAAAATGTCTTTCTCAGATTGATCATACCTGTATCCTTCATTTTAAATGATGGTTGACTGATACCCACTGAGCCAAGACATAAGTGAAGAAAACTTGCTTTCAAGCAAAAAAGCTTTCAAAACTAGGTAGGAGTCATTATGTATGTGGCCATCTCATAACAATCTGACTTCCTTGAGTATTCATATTTCAGTAATACCACACCAAATACTAAACCAACAGGGATTACTAGCAGAAACGGAGCTTATCTAGCAGAAATAGCTGCACAGGATCTTATTCAGGACTTCACCACTGCCTCATCCTAAGCTGCAAATCTGTATAAAGTTTATGTTACACAAAAAAGGCATATGGTACAGTAAGGTACAATTATTCAGCTCAGATGGTCACGTTTCAAGAGTTATAACAAGGCTGCTCTAAACTTCAAAACTGGATAAAGTAATAAATTTCTTAGACATTATCAAAATATGTGTCCTGCTATATATAGACATTTTATTAATTAGATAAACTGGACCTATATAGCAATACCAGATTTCATTCTAATAGAGCACAGGCACAGTTGTAGTCTAGCACACACAGGATATTTCAGGGCCACTTAGACTGCACATTTAGAAAGTAATAGCCCTCAATGGGAGTGCCTGTTATGGTGAAGCAGTTTAATAATTGTTTCTAGGTGGATTTTTTAAATGTGTTTACTCTGTATTTTAAAAGCAGACTGAAACTGCACTTTAACTCAAATGTTTCATATTTGCCAAACTGAATGCAGAGCTGAGTCATGAGTTTTGGCAGAGCTCTTGGACACTCTCAGGAGGGAAGCTTAAATCCAGGCAGGCACTGGGCACAGGTCCTTCCTTTCACCTCCATCTCCCGGTAGAGGCATGGATGTCTCTTCTTGCCATGACTCTGCCCCTCTGTATCTCATCATTTCAAACAGTACCTTCAGATGCTTTAAGTCAGACAAGTCAAGCTAAGGTTTTTCTACTTATATAGGCTTCTATACAAACATCTGCGGGCATGCAGTGCTTTAATATGCTTCCTGGCTCATATTTTACTGAGTAGTACTGACAGAGATCTTCCCAGTAGACACAGATCATACAGTTCTTATCAGAAGTCATATTAAATTAATGTCTTGCAGAAAAAAAACATCTCCCTTGAACTCTTCCCTGCTAGAACTGAACACACTGTTCCAGCACACATCTTACACTGTGTACACAGGCAAGATCACTCTCATATTTCAGCTAAATATTCCACCTCTTAAGCATTAGTTCTCTTAACCACAGTACTAGTCTAAGAAATTACATTGGTACATTCAGTACTATGGGTCCAAAGTATTTTTCTGATAATTACTTTCCAAAACAGTTTCCTATCCTGTTGGCAGACCTTTATTATTTGTCCCAGATGTTTTTTAATTTGGCTGTATTTTTTCAAAATGTTACTATTCACTCTATCTAATGAGTCTTTTTTTATGAGGAATGCTTCTTATAAAGACCATTTGTATAAAGGCAATAGCTGACAGCTATTGGTTATACTTTTAACCTCTGATTTGTGTTACCAGAGTCCCAGATTAATTATTCTCTTATTTTGCCAAAGACTGACATCAAGCAATGTATCTCTTGCTCTTTTCTATGTTTTGTAATGATATTCATAGCCTTCTCATCTTTCATTTTCCAGTATTTCTTAAAGATGATGGGAGATTTTTTCAGGTAATTCTCTGAAGACTTCTAATGTACATTATGCCTATGAAAATGGTTAGCTCCAGCTGGTGTTCTTTCAAACAGAAATGTTTGAGTGAGATATACTGATATGTTATACAACCCATGTGACTAGAAAAACAGGATCAACACATTAGATAAGCAAAATAGTGTGTTATTCTGCTCATAGAATTTGAACCCATTTGAACTAAGGGCAACCAGAATGGAGATCATTGAGTGATGGAATTATTTGTGTTGAAAGAGAATTCTAAAGGTTATTTTATCAAATCTCTCTGCCATGGGCAAGGACATCTTTCCCTAGAACAAATTGCTCAAAGCCCTCTCCAACCCAAGTTTGAACACTTCCAGGGATGGGGCATTACAGCTTCTTGGGGCAACCTGGTCCAGTGTCTCATCCCTCTCATTGTAAAAAATTCTTTCTTATGCCCAATTTAAACCTACCCTCTTTCAATTTCAAACTATTTCCCCTTGTCCTGGTAAAAAGTCTTTCTTATGAAACTTAGTTACTGAAATGCTGCAGTAAGGTCTTCCTGGAGCCCCTCTTTTCCAGGCTGAAAAATCCCAAATCTCTCAGCCTTTCTTCATAGGGGCAGTGTTCCAGTTTTTGTGGTCTTCCTTTGTCCCTGCTCCAACAGGTCCATGTCCATCCTGTGGTGAGGACTCCAGAGCTGGATGCAGGGGTGGGGGTCTCACCAGAGCAGAGGGGGAGAATCACCTCCCTTAACCTGCTGGACATGCTTCTTTTGATGTAGCCCAGGATATGGTTGACTTTCTGGGCTGCAAGCACACATTGCTGGCCCATGTTAAATTTTTCATCTACTGACATTACCAAGTTCTTTTCCGCAGGTTCGATCCCCATTCATTCATCCCCTAGTAGCTATTGATACTGGGGATTATCCCAAACCAAGTGCAGGGTCTTGCACTTGGATTTTAATTCTATTCCACACCTGATTTATAAAGCATACAGTGTAGCAGCCATCAAAAATAAGAAATGTGTACATAGCATTCATGTATATTAAATACATATATCTGATATTCAATGAATATTTGTTTCATCTTTAGCTTTTCTCAGGTTTTGCATTCATCTCTCTGTGTTTTACACTGATTTTTCCATCTGTAATCTTTATGCAAAAAAGATTTTGTCTGATGTTTTAAATGCAGATTTATTTGTAATTGTCTAATTCTCCAAGTTTTCTAATTTCTCCACCATTTCTAACTGCTCTATCCATACTAATATACTGAGATACGTGATTGCAAATGAACAATCTTTCATATTTGGCTATGCTTTTCAGTCTTCTTGCTAACCTACATATTAACCACTTGGTTAGAAAGACATTTAAAGATCACCGAGTCATTTATTTTTAATATACACAATTTCTAATCCTTTGTTCATTTTCCCTAGCTTCATGTGCTTTCACAGTCTTCCAAACATTTACGCATTTCAAAACTCCAAAAATGTAATTTCAATATTGTTTCCATGTTTTGGGAGAAAAAAAATAATGTCAAAGCATCATAGACCTCAACTGGCAAAGTACAGATGCTCTCTAGCTCACAGACAGAAGCGTTAGTAACTATCTGCCTGCGTTATTGAAACAATGTGATATCAGGATAACAGAGCCCAGCTCAGCCCTCTGCCCCATTCAGCATTTCCTTTGGCCTCAGAAGGAGATAGGATTCAAAAATAAAACCTGTCATATGGTCCTGAAGCAGTATAAGGTTTTGTCTGCATCTTGCTGACCTCTGCAAGACCAACACCAAACCAAAAAGAAAAACTCAGCCACTTTAAACTGAATTTAGATTTAGTCATCAAAGCTCTCCAATTCAAAATAACTTTGCAAGAAAGCCACCTAACCCTAAGGAATATAAGGTCACAAAATGCCTCTTTGGTTTTCATCTCAAATGTCTACAAGTGCTTTCTGTGCTATACAAACTTGAAACTGTCTTGGTTTGAGCAATGAGTCAGTCTGGTTTTGGACCAGTATACTTCAGGTGATGTAATAAATGCAGAAGAATATTTCCCTATCAAATCAAATTTTGCAAGTATATGGAATGCTAACAAATGACAATAGGATAAAACACAACAGCGA
Source organism: Piaya cayana (assembly GCA_013389865.1). Taxonomy (NCBI): domain Eukaryota; kingdom Metazoa; phylum Chordata; class Aves; order Cuculiformes; family Coccyzidae; genus Piaya; species Piaya cayana. Next base: position 149,680 of record WAAB01007307.1, on the reverse strand, counting down.
CACACAAAGTGACTGCTTATTGAGAATGCAAATAGTGCAGGAATCATTGTTCAGCCTTCAAAATACTACACACACACAAAAAAAAAAAAAAAGAAAACAAAGCAAAAATTATAGGTTCCACTCCTTTTGCCATCTGAGAGACTACAGCTTCTCGGCTTCTGACTTACTAGAAGCCCAGCTTTCTTCCACTCTGTGAAGGGCTGATTATAAGTAAAATGAGGTAGGAGTGGAAGCCTTCTTGCTGAAGCTGAACTACTGCACAGAAAAGAAGGAAAATTCATGGGATCACAAAGGCAGTATGCAAGGCTGTACCATGCAGAAGGTCTCAATTGACTTGGTCTCTGGTGGCAGCATGAATAAACCTCTTGTGCTGAGGTATGTACCCTCATATGTACTGCTGTACAATCCCTCTAAGTGATTCTCTCCAGGGTGCAGTATATTTTCTTTTCTTGTCTTCCTGACGTGCCTGATTCTGGACACAGATACTTGGGTACTTGATTAGGTTGATGAGACCTTTACTGGACCTTGCTGCTGCTGTTATTCTTACAGGTCATGAGCACTACAAAAAAAGTAAACTGGAAAATTGCATTTGCAGATGTCTAGAAACAATGTACCATTAGGCAGAACAAATAACCTCCCAAAACCAAATTTCACAGAAAGCTTTGCAAAAACAACAGGTGAAGCTTTTTCCCCTAGCAGTTCAGATGTGGAAGTAGCAATACATTAAGTTCCTTGTCTCTGTGCTAAAGGAGATGCCTAACTGCTGGCTAACCACATTCCCCTCTCAATGTGAAAGTTCAGAAAGCAGCAGTACAAGAGCCAAGCAAGAGCAAAACATTCTCTATGATGCTCTATAATTCACCCCATCTTCTCTCCCTCGCAACCTTTTCTCAAAGAGCGCTCCATCTGATTGAAGATCTCAGTAGTAAACCCTAGAATAAAAACTGCCTCATGTACTTTGCTCCCCTAACACAAGGTCTAACCCAAGGGCCTGGCTCAGGAGGAGCTTCTGCTGAATCCGCAGCCCTCTGCAGCTTCCTGGAGAGCCCTGATTTTTCAGGAGGGAGTAAAGCAAGGAAAAGCATAAGAAGTTACTGTGTTCTGTAGATTTTCTGAGACCCTTCTGAATGTATCATGTTTTTACTTTCCACAAAAACTATGGGGTTGTTCAGAGTTACATACAAGTCTTGGATTTTGGTTTTATAGGGCTCAGTGCTGGGTCCAGCCCTGTTCAATGTCTTCATCAATGACCTGGATGAAGGCATTGAGTGCACCCTTAGCAAGTTTGCAGACGACACTAAGCTGGGTGGAAGTGTTGATCTGCTGGAGGGTAGGGAGGCCCTGCAAAGGGATCTGGACAGACTGGACCACTGGGCAGAGTCCAACGGCATGAGGTTTAACACAGCCAAATGCCGAGTCCTGCACCTGGGGCACAACAACCCTATGCAGAGCTACAGACTGGGTGAGGTCTGTTTGGAGAGCTGCCAGGAGGAGAGGGACCTGGGGGTGTTGGTCGACAGCCGGCTGAACATGAGCCAGCAGTGTGCCCAGGTGGCCAAGAAGGCCAATGGCATCTTGGCTTGTATCAGAAATGGTGTGACCAGCAGGTCCAGGGAGGTTATTCTCCCTCTGTACTCGGCACTGGTGAGACCGCTCCTTGAATACTGTGTCCAGTTCTGGGCCCCTCAGCACAAGAAGGATGTTGACGCTCTGGAGAGTGTCCAGAGAAGAGCAACAAAACTGGTGAAGGGGCTCGAGAACAGGCCTTATGAGGAGCGGCTGAGAGAGCTGGGGCTGTTTAGCCTGGAGAAGAGGAGGCTGAGGGGAGACCTCATTACTCTCTACAAATACCTGAAGGGAGGTTGTAGAGAGGAGGGAGCTGGCCTCTTCTCCCAGGTGTCAGGGGACAGGACAAGGGGGAATGGCCTCAAGCTCCGCCAGGGGAGGTTTAGGTTGGATATTAGGAAGAAGTTTTTTACGGAAAGGGTCATTAGGCACTGGAATATGCTGCCCAGGGAGGTGGTTGATTCGCCTTCCCTGGAGGTGTTTAAGTTACGGGTGGACGGGGTCCTGAGGGACATGGTTTAGTGATTTGTGGGAGTGGTTGGACTCGATGATCCAGTGGGTCTCTTCCAACCCGGTGATTCTGTGATTCTGTGATTCTGTGATAATACTGCTAGTTTGTAAAAGATGTTAAGATGAGCATAAGAGTGATATCACATGACCATGACAAGTATTTGTTTCTCCTAGTACTGATGATTAACTAATGCACACTAAAAATATCTTAATAAGCTGAAAAGTGACTTAATTGCACTACATTAATTACATATGTATGGACTGTAAGAAAATAAAGTGTTTATTTGGAAATTAATGATTGTTTTATGATCTATGATGAGGCTATAAATCTACATGTAAAAAGGAGAGGAGATCAAAAGCAATCACATCTCATTATGAATCCTGAGGCAACCTGAAGACTTTACTTTTCATGTCTTGTTTCTTAGCAAGGCAAAAAACTTGAGCTCAAAATGGAAAAAGATAAAGCAGACTCCGATAACTGAATCATCATCAACTCTTGAGCTGAGTTACTATGGTAATAGCACTGCTGCTGCTGTACAGTTTCTTCTTACTCTTTCTACCACTACAAGAGCTTTGTAAATGTACATGGGAAATTTCCACTGCACATGGGCCACATGCAGCTCATGGAAGAGGCTCGGAGTCTCAAGTGCCTTGGTTTCTACTCAACGGAAGAACAAATTTTTGTGATTAAAAAAAGTCTAATTTGTAATTATCCATTTTCCATGGAAATAGTGTTGGAGCAGTAGGGAAATGTTCTTCAGGGTTCTTCCTGTTCTTTTGTGCCTCAGGAAGATATATTCCAGTGCTTATAAGCACACAGAATTTTTAATAGAGGAATTTTAAGCATTGTTTGCAGCCGCAATTATCTCACTTCTTTGAATTATAGATGTTCTTGCCACTGCCAGGGAGGAAGGTATCATCTTTTTGGCAGAGCATAGCTTGGAGCTCTACATAAGTAATGGATTTAATCCTGATGCCAGTTTAATAAATTAGTAATTATAACTCTTTGTATATGTAACAATCAATGTGTCAGTACTCACCGGTGTCCTCTTTCCTCTTTGATGACTAGATCAATGCATCACCTTTTCTATTACTGATTTCATGTTCTCTGTACCACCAAATATACAGTCGCTCTTAATTATTTTTGAGAATGCATTTAATATTTACGCTCTAATAGCAAACAGAACTTCCCAACAGGAATCGAGGCCCTTTGCAGGAATCATAAATGCAAAGGAAATCTTTGCTTAAAAATGCTGTGTCTGGAAGTACAGTTTCTGCAAGCTATTTAAGTCCTATAAGCAGATCTCTATGTGGAACCTCAGATGAACTCCATATTGAGAATTTCATCACACTTTTTGTGGAAAAGAAGGCCTTTTCACCCACTGTGCTAATACACGCATGTCTTCCAACTAGGCCCTCTCTGGGGAGCAGCTGAATGAGTTTAACACACGTGCATTAATCAGTAGGAGGTTCAACAACAATTACCACAATGAAAGGTAAGAGAGACAACACAACAATTAAAAATACTATGCAATGTGGTGTCTGAGGATCCAGTAAACCTTTACATCTCTAAGTGTTCCATGAAAAGCTGTCATTAAATAATGAGAAGCAGAAAACATCTGACGCATTCTGCTATTTATATAGCTGCACAGCCATAATTTTCGTATGGATCACATCTGCCCTCCGTTACATGTCTGGTTTGGTGCCTCTGTGTGAAATCTGTAAATCCGGACATGCATCCCGTACTCAGCCTGTCTAGATTTTAACACGTTCACCTTCCCTGTAGCTTTTCCACCCAGGGAAGCCAAAGTAATGCCTGGGGATGGCAGGGCAATGCCCAGGGATCCAAAGTGATGCCCAGGGGTGCCGAGGTGATGTCCGGGGATGCAGGGTGGTGCCCAGGGGTTCCAGGGTGATGCCCAGGTGAGCTGAGGTGATGCTTGGGAATGCCAGGGTGATGCCAGGGGGTGCTGAGGCAATGCCCAAGAACGTCAGGGCGATGCCCAGGAATGTCAGGGTAATGCCCGGGATGCTGAAGCAATGCCCAAGATTCTGAGGTGATACACGTGGATGCCAAGGCAATGCCCAGGGATTCAAGGCAAAGCCTGGGGAGCTGAAGCGATACCCAGGGATGCTGAAGCAATGCCTGGGGATGCTAAGGCGATGCTCGGGGTGCCAGGGCGATGCTCGGGGGTGCTGAGGTGGTGCCCAGGAATGCCAGGGCGATGCCTGGGGATGCCAGGGCAATGCTCAATGTGCCAGGCGATGCTCAGGGTGCCACCGCGATACCCGGGGATCCCAAGCGATGCCTGGGGGTGCTGGGGCGCCGCCGCCCCCGCCCCGCACCTGCCCGCGCCCCGAGGCGGCCGCACCACGTGCCGGGGCGGGGAGCGGCGGGGCCGGGCTCCGCCACCCCCAGCGCCGCAACGGCTGCAACGGCTTCGCGCGTCGCTGTCACGGTGTCCGGTGCCGGGCTGCGGTGACCGAGAGCGATGGGGCCCCTGCGGGAGAGCGGCAAGGTGAGCAGCCGGGGACGGAGAAGGGCCCGAGGCCGGGGAGAGGCAGGCGGGTGGCCGCCCCGGCGGGCGTCGCCTGCCCGCGCCGGGATGGGGGCAGGAGGGGTCCCTGACGGCGGGGTGTCCCCTCCCAAGCAGGAGCAGAAGGCGCCTCTGGAGAAGGAGCCGTCCCGCAGCCGCATCCCCCGCCTGGTCCTCCGGCCGCAGCAGAAGGCGTCCCCGGCTTCCGAGTCGCCGTTTTCTGAAGAGGAGAGCCGGGAATTCAACCCGCCCGGCTCCTCCGCCGGCTCCGGCAGGACCGTCAGCAGCAACAGCTTCTGCTCAGGTACCGGAGGCGCACGGACAGACAGACAGGGCCCGCCGCAGCGCCCCGAGGCGTCGCTGTCACCCCGGTCGGAGCATCCCTGCGAGCATCCCTCCTTTGGCAGATGAGCAAGGGCAACCCTCGATTTTTTGCAGGGAGATCCGGTGTCGTTCTTTTAATACGTGTCTGTAAATGGCACCAGATGTTCCCGTTCAGCTGTCCACCGCTAAAAAGTTGACGGTTTTAACTGCGGCAGAGCAGTTGCTTTCAGGAAAAACGTTTGCCTTAAAAACTGCAGCATGGGTCTGAGGCATTCTGAAAAGCCTGTAAGCCCAAGAGCCTGTAAAATGGAAGTGGTTATTAAGGGCATGACGTGGGCCTTTTAGTTTTGTGATGAAGATCTGCGTGCATGAATCAGAGCAAAATATGTAGGTTAAGTTTTCGCTCTCATATAGAAGTGAATTTTGGTTCTTGGAGAATTCAGACTTCTGACAAGCGTCTCTCCAGCCATGAGCTGGACATGACGTCCTCTCTATAGAAAGGGCAGTGGCTGGGTGATGCATCAGAAGTAAATTACTGCTCTCCGACTGCAGACCACAAAACTGCCACTTGCTCTTCAAAATAAGCATGTCCTTTTACATCAGGAACAACTTAAACCAGATTTTTTTATGATAAATATTTACCCTGTGTAGAGTTTAGTAAAATCTAATTGCCTTAGCTAGCAGTGAGGGACTCAGATGCCTACTAGTGGTGAATAATTTTTTAATTCAGTGAAACCTCACCATGTATGATATTATGCAGATGTTTAATGGCACTGAGGGTCACATCAACATTTTGGGCACTACACATGTGTTCTTATTTTAAAGATAATTTACTGACTAAAAGTTTGGCTTTAGTAGCATTTTGGTGAGGGTAACATTCTCGGTTTAACTAAAAATCCAAGTTATAACACATATTTTTGCAATATCAGAGCAAGTTCATGGATTTCCTTTTAGTTTATTCATAGGGTATTTAAATTATCAAAGGTTTTCCTGAGAACAGCCAGAAATACTCGTATTTATGTTTGTCTTCACTACAGGGGATCAGATTTTATTTGTAAATTTCTTTTATGAAAAGCAGTGTGTATTGAACACTGTGTACAAGAACAGCTGATTTTCCTGGATGAGAAATACAATATTTGTGTTTGAGTCTACCATTTCCTTCTTAGCTTGGATAGATTTTGCAGTTCAGGCTCAGTGGAGTGATCTATTTGGTTATTGTTTATTGAACAATGCAGAGCATTAAACAAACACCGTAGGTGGTAAGAGTGCTGAAGTCTTTTTCCCACGCCTTTGAATCCCTCCAGCTTACCTGTTTGAGTTCATCTCTTAGAAACAAGTAAAATCCTTTGAAGCTTTCTATAAATACATTATTTTTATAATCTGACCAAAATGGCTGCTTTTTATTCTGATTTTTTTTTAACATGTGTGTTGACAAGCCTTTCATCCTGGCTACTGGCATTACTCTTTTATGATGCCTTGGTGGTTTGTATCGCATTCTTCAGATCTACTCAACACAGAGCTGCCACTGTAATACTCTGGTTGGCCCTCTGCACGATATAGGCAGTCTGGAATCCCAGCAGAGCTTTTTGTTTACTCTGGGTGTGTCTGATCTCATGGCTTGACTGTTTTAAGGTGCCTTTCACAGAGGAGTGAAATGCTGACCTCTTAACCGCTCTTAAGCACAATTGCTCATGTTTTTATTTCCTTTTTTCATCTGTTATTCTTCCATGAATGCTGTGTTGATTTTGTTTGATTCCCTCACACCCCCCTCCATGCTTCTCAAGCTGCCTGCAGCACCCATGCAGGTCTGCACTACCCAGTTTAGCTGCTGTGAGCTGTCAAACCTTTCAAAGCCAAGGATCAGGCATGGCACTGTCCTCTGTCCCAAAAGTGGTTTTGGTGTTGATAGCTTTGGTGGGCTTTCATTGTGATAAAGTCGATAAAGTCATGACAACAGTCACTGACTTGATTTCCTCATTCTCTGATGCATCTTCTCTGTCTGCTATTTATGATCCTTCCTTAATAGAGTGTGTAATTTAGATTGAAATCCCTCAGCAGCAGTACATAGCTGCTGGTTCCTGTTTCTGGGGAGGGCATGAAGAGGGGCTGTGTGGAGAGGCTGAGTGAATAATAGAATCACAGAGTGGTTTCAGTTGGAGGGGACATTACAAGTCATCTAGTTCCAATGCCCCTGCCATGGACAGGGACACCTCACACTAGACCAGGCTGCTCAAGGCTCCATCAAACCTGGCCGTGAACACTTGGCCAGAGATGGGGTATCCACAACTTCCCTGGGCAATCTGTTGCAGTGCCTCACCACCTTCATTGTGAAGAATTTCTTCCCAAGATCTAATCTAAATATTCCCCCTTCCAATTTAAAGCTGTTTCCCCCTCATCCTATCCCTACATGCCCTTGTAAAAAGTCTCTCCCTAGCTTTTCTATATGCCCTCTTCAGAAAATGAAAGGCTGCTAAAGGTCTCCCTGGAGCCTTCTCTTCTCCGGGCTGAGCAACCCCAACTCTCTCAGCCTGTCCTCATATGCGAGATGCTCCAGCCCTCTGATCATCTTTGTAGCCCTCCTCTGGACCCATTGCAACAGCTCTGTATCCTCCTTATGTTGGGGACTCCAGAACTAGGCACAGTACTCCAGGTTCGATCTCACAAGAGCACGGTAGACGGGGAGAACCACCTCCCTCAACCTGTTGGCCACGCTTCTTTTGATGCAGCTCAGGATATGGTTGGCCTTCTGGGATGTGAACAGACATTACTGGCTCATGTCGAGCTTCTTATCAATCAACACCCACAAGTCCTTCTCTGCAAGGCTGCTCTCAATCATGTTGTCCCCCATCCTGTAGTGAAACCATGGATTGCCCTGACCCACGTGTAGGACCTTGCACTTTGCCTTATTGAACCTCATGAGGTTCACACAGGCCCACTTCTCCAGCTTGTCTAGATCCCTCTGAATGATATCCTGTCCTCCTAGTGTGACAACTGTACCACTCAGCTAGGTGCCATCTGCAGGCTTGCTGGGGGTACAGTCAATCTCACTGTAATAATGAAGATCACACAATAATGAAAATATGAAACAACAATAGTCCCAGTACAGACACCTGAGGGATCTCCATCTGGACATCAAGCCACTGACCACTGCTCTCTGAATACAATTGTCCAACCAATTCCATACCCACCGAACAGTCCACCCATCAAATCCATATCGCTCCAATTTAGAGAGAAGGATGTTGTGGGGGACAGAAATCCAGATAGATTACATCCATTGCTTTTCCCCTGTCCACTGATGAGGTCACCAGCCTGCTTCTCCTGGTGCTTTGCTAGGCACTAAGCATATTCACTGAGAAGTGACGTGTGCAGAATGAGTATTTAAATTTAGCAAGTATAAATTTGGAATAAGTGAGCAGATGAGTACTGTGATGTGTGATAGTGTGATGGCAGGATGAAATAGCTCATGAGCATTTGGGAAAATGTCTTTTTTGTAATTTCCTTGGGGCATTAAACTCCAAAAAGTTCTTGATAAGTGGCAGATAATGTGAGTTGTCCTCTGAAATAACTCCTTTCCTCTTTACCCTTCCTTTGACAAGTCACTCTCTACCTTTCTTCCTGTCTTATTGACATCAAGTGGTTATGATCAGTAGATCCTCCCCACCCCCTCCTCCCACCCCGGGTAGAACTTTTTTTCCTATTGTATTTAAATATGTATTTCCTGGTTGATTCCATAGAGCTTCTGAGATTGTCCATTTCCCCTGGGTGCATATATTGGTCCCCATGTGTAAGTGAAGGCTTAGAGTTCTTTCTCTCTAAATAAGACCAGCAGAGTCTCCTAGGTACGGTTAATGCTGATTTAGATAGGATGATCCTTTGGGAACTGTGGCAGTGCTGCAAGCATGGTAGCCACAGAAAAAATACCACTTGGCAACAGACAAGAAATGTTTTGGTTTAATGCTTAGGCTTTTTTTGAAAAAGTTATTAGTTCTGATTGAGGTAAATTTTAAATTTGCATGATCTGCTCCTTCTTTGTCATGTGCCACTGGATTAGAGACTCACTTGATGGTATTGACCAATTATTTGCAATTGACTTTATGTCAGTTTTGCTTTTTAAGTCCATGTGAAACACAGTGAGACTGTTAGTCTTACATTTCATCAGGAATATCATAGATATTTTTAATATTTTGTTTCTTCCAAATGAACATGGATGCTCTCCCGATATTTTGTAGGCAAGCTGAGTCTTTTTTTCAGTATCACTTTGTGCAACCCTGTCTAAAACCTTAGCACATGTGGGGTCCTTCTTGTCATTTGATATGGGTATACTCCTCTTCCTTTAGCTGCTGCCCTCCTTCAGCTTGGTTTTTTGCCGTAGAACTCACATGATATCTAATGATGAAAAATACCTCTCCCAGCAGCCTTGTCTGGATCTGCTGCTATGGAGAACTTGCTCATTTTATGTGTGTTTTCCTCATAAGTTGCACTTGGCTTTGAAGCGGCTGCATGTACTTACCTTGTCAGTCAGGCTAAGAGTATGATTTTAAATGCCATGAAGAAATCATCTGCTCATGGTTGCGTTGCTGAGTGGCTGCTGCAGTAGAGAGTGAGGCTGCTTTGGTCGCTCCAGTGACAGTGTTTGCTTGTAGGAAATAAGATATTTAGGGCAGGGCGTTACCCTTGATTTTTGCATACACATCCTTTTGATACTAAGCCAGCTGCGCATTGGATCGAAGGCAGCCTGGGTGTGCTAAGCTTAGTAACAGTCTATTTAGCCTTTCATTTTAAATGATGTTAGCTTGGGATATACTTTTTTTCCTAGTTTCTGCCTCTGAATAGCTCATCTATCAAATTTCTCCTTATGAAGAAGGGTTGTTACATGCTACCTTTATAAAGATGCTCAGGCTTTCCTTCAGCCTTTCTTCAGAAGCCAGCCACCTGAATTTCTGCAGGTAATGCAGCAGTGCTTTGCTAACAGAGATACAGCTTTGCAGGAAGCACCTGTGCATTTAATAATCAGTTACTAGAGGACCTTATGAGCCAGAGGAGCTATTTTATTCCCATAGCAAATGGTTCCTCTTTCCTTGGGCTTGCCTGCAGATTGCCTCTTTAATGAGAGTATATAGTACTATGGGCTTTGGAGAAACAGTAGCATTTCTGAATATGAATGCTGGGGACTCTCACCAGTTTTTGAAAATAGCAGTATAAGTTTCTTTTTCGCTTTTTCTTTCAAATGTCAAGGCCTGGACTCTATGTTTATTTCATAAGTTGTTTTCTTCTGATTTACTGTATTTAAACAATGTGGTTCTTCACATAAATTGCAGAATAAATGTGCTTCAGTATGGTGGCTGCACAGTTAGCCCCACGGTGTAGCTGCTGCAACAGGAATCTCACTGTTACCATTCCCTGTTTTCTTGCTTCTGTGCATGGTCCCATTGAACTAGGAGGTTATTTGCCAACTGACCCAGCTGCTGATGGACACTGGGGCTGAGTTTGCAGTGCATGTGTCCAAAAAAAGCATGTAGGCTTTAGGCAAGCTTATTAATGTCAACATGAATGTGCTACCCATATTGTTAGCCACAGACTAGAGGAGAATACAATTTGTGTGAATATTACCAAATGAAATTCTATACCCTCTTGCACCCCAATAAATAACTTCTTTGCTAGAGCATTGAAGTAGGTTGTATTGTAAACCAGGTAGCCTTGGAGGTGCACTATTAGTGTATGTGTTCTTAAATACATATTTCCAAATGGAAAAAGATTGGAGAAAGCAATTTTTTGGTATTTTAGCAAAACAACAGATTGAGGCTAGAGAGTCATTATGAATTACTGAAAATAATTACCTCTGTTATTTGTGTGTATATATGTATGTTATTATGGAAACAGCATGCTTTCCCATTCTTGTTTCTTATAAAAAGGAGAAATATTTTGTTTTAATAGTTTCTTACTGTTGATTTGCTGTTCTTTTTGTCTGATTTACTCAGAGATATGCTTAAAAGTGCTCAAGTATGTGATACTGAAAGTTACAGTTTCTCTTTCCTGCAATCCTTTATGCTACACTATTCCACAGTCCTTTCGCCATTTTGTTAGATTTCTGAAGTGGAGGTTTTCTCAGGCATATCTGTTTGCAGCACTCTTTAAGGCAGTTCAGTAATCACTATGATATTAATTTACCAAAACATCGAAACAGAAATTGGCCTTCAAAAATGCACTTATGGCCTTTGCATTAGGGCATCACTGGTGAGATACTTCCTTTCTTACTACTGCTTCCCTGGAGAATTTCCTACTGGGCCAGCTTACATTTTCATATTGTAAACCAGCAGTTCTGTTTCTGTGGCACAGATATCTGTTCCAAACTTGGAAATGAGAAAACTGCCTAAGAACTAAAGAGCAAAGCCTGCCTGTTCCTCAGGTTTTGGCCTTTCCCTGTTTGCCTTTCAACTTCGCAATTTATTCCCTCTTACTAAGTAACGATCCTTTTGTTCCTGTGCCACACAACACATCTGGAAGCCAAAATATTTGACCTTTTGAATGTTTATTGTTACCTTTTTATGTATCTGTCAGCACTGTGAACCTTAAAAGCCTCACCCAGAGCCTCCTGAGGTCAGTAGAAGAGTTCCTGTTGTCTCTGGCACATTTTGGCTGGTGCCCTGAGAACAGTCAGTACCTCTTCCTTTCTACTGCCTTGTTTGTCTCAGCTTGCTGTGTACTATGGACTGAATTATAAATTATACCATGAATTTTATTCACCACCTCATCTAATGCTTTTATTTTAAAGTGCTTTCCATGCAGTTTTCTTTTGAGTTGATTATTGTCATGCATACTGAAGAGTGTAACAACTTGTAGCAGGAATGAAAGTTTCATCAGAAGCCTTTGATTTATTTTGTATTTTAAAAAAGAATCTTGATGTTTTAAAAGAAATTTTACATGGCGTGTTTTAACCCTACATTTCCAGGGTTAATATATGTCCTTGAAATTTTGAAAGTGTTTTGACATATATGTACCACCAAATACAGTGTGTTCTGTAGTAATGCCAAGTGACAGTGTGGGTTTTTTGGCAATTAAGAAAAAACAAAAAAACACATATAATCCAATAATGTGTAGAATATGTGTTTTCCAAACATTATTAGAAGATAAACAGTGCAACATTGAGAGTTGATGTTGAATCTGTGAGGGTCGCAATCATATGCTCTCAGCCATAGAGGCAAAGTGATATGAGAATGAAGGAATCTAACGTGTTACACCATTTGAGAAATAAGTAAAAATTTCTGCATGTGATCTATTGGATATTTTATTTTTCCAAAAATAGTACCTTCAAAATTGGATAGAATATTTATTTCCTTGTTTACTGTTTAAGTGAAATAAGTATGTAAAATCTCACACACAGAAACCCATCTATATATACATACATTTCACATAATGCCGATATAAAATTGGTAATATTTCTTACCCTTGATGTAGTCAAGGCTCGCCCACCAGAGGTGGCAGTACTGGCACCACTTCCAGCTATCAGCCTCAGGAAAGATTAGTAAGGTCTACTAAGGTGCTTTAAAAAAACTCCTTAACCATCAAAACTCCTCTTTGTGTCTTTCTTTAGACTCTTACCTCTCCTGATCTTTAGTTAAAACTTTTCTTTAAAATTTTCAAATGAATTTGCAGTCCTTCATCACCTTAAACCCCTTGTCCAGGTGTCATCTGTGATGTGATATCAAAACTCTAGGAACTGTACTATTCCTGATCACAGCACTGTCCTAGCAACAGTGCTATTTTTATTGATATTTATGCCAGTAAACCTTGATGCTTTTGTTCTGCAATACAAATACCATTAAGTGGCACTATAAATGGAATTACAAAGCCAATAAACCGCAATTATGTAGTCGTTGTTTCAGATGGTTTCCCAGAAGTCACGTCAGTCCTGTTCGCTAGTGAAATGTTCAAATAGAAGGAATATTAGGCAATCTACTGTCAAAGTCAATTAAAATTTGCTTCTTCTGTGTAACTTAGCTATTGTACAGTCAGGTGTCAAGATCTGGTACCTTGGAGGTTATGTTTGTGGGAAATAACCGCATGTTAATATATGTCCAGGCTTTAAGAGTGGGTAAGCCCATCTTCTTTCACATTCCTTTATCTTTTCTATGTAATATAGCTTATAAACATTCATGCCATGCTGTGAGTGAGCAGGGAGGACCTTTTTGCCACGTTCAGTGAGCTGCTGCCATACTAAATTTTCAGTAATGGCCATACATGGTCACCCTCTGAGTGTGATGGGATCAAGGTTCAAAGAGCTGGTGAAAAACAGGTGTAAAAGTTGCCTGTATTTTAATGATAGGAACCTCACAAGCAAAAGTTTTCTGTCTGGGTCAAATAAACCTTCAAGGACAAGAGTTTGCACAGCCTCTTTAAGTGACCTCAGGGAGTGGCAGAGCTGCTACCCTGCCTTCATTCACAGGCAAAATAGAGCATAGTTAATTCAAGTTCCATCTGCAGAGACATAGACATTAAATGTGGAATTAATTTGCATAGCAGGATTTTGTATAAGTAGGCCTCCTCTCTTTTCCTGACAGAGCTATACTTTTGGTTGCTCTTCTGCTTCGCTTTAGTGTGCTTGACTTTTGGTAAAACATTTGCCTCACAAGCATGTGATATTTTGATTAATTGTATTAGATAGCATAGATCTTAAAAGCAGCTGTAAAATGAGGTTAGAGTTCACCAGAAAGATCAAAACTAGTAGCATTTTTAGGATGTTACTTTTAGAGAAGTTAGTCTATGTGACTTTGTGGTTGCAGGTGACAGTTTGTAGCAAATTAACTAATCCTCTAGAGTACATGAAATCACCCACTGGAATGGCTGCAGCAAAAAAGAAATCTTTTAGTACAAATAGGAGGTGAAGAGAATATCCACACTTCTTAACTTAAGCTGTGTTACCTAAATCAGTGCTGAGCAGCTGAGGATGCCTCCAGAAGGTTATCCAGTGTCAGGGAGAGGAAGAGGTTAGACTTCTATCTGTTGAGAGCTTGATGGTGTGCATGTGAATCATAGAATCATAGAATAGTTTGGGCTGGAAGGGACTTTAGAGATCATCTAGTTCCAATCCCCTGCCACGGGCAGGGACACCTTGCACTAGACCAGGCTGCTCAAGGTCCGATCCAACCTGGCCTCGAACACCTCGAGGGATGGGGCATCTACAACTTCCCTGGGCAACCTGTGCCAGTGTCTCACCACTCTCATAGTGAAAAAAATCTTCCTTATGTCTAGTCTAAATCTGTGACTCTCCAGGTTAAAGCCATTCCCTCTAGTCGCATCACTACAAGCCTTTGTAAACCGTCCCTCCCAAAGCAACACATAGGGGGTCAAAAAATGTGAAGTGCACAAGCCAATTGCGAGATTGTCCTGAAAAACTCTGAAATACCCGTGGTGGTTCACTGCCAATATCCAGTTTGCAGTGTGCCATCCTGGCAGAGCCACGGCTACCTGTACTAACAGAAAGGGAACCATCAGGAGAAGTCAGGTAAGAGTTTTTGGTTTTGTACACTGAACAGGTTCATTAGAGCCCATGTTTAATTCCGGAATCATCATTTCTTAGTGGAAATAAAGGGTATGTGCAGCCTGAATGTTGATCAAAGGAACCTTGAGAGAAGATGAAAGTGGGACAAGAGACAATGGGTTGGGTAGGTGGTAGACTGTTCAGACTCACAAAAGTGCATAGCTAGATCTGGTAGGTAAGAGTGAGGGTAAAAGTAAGTCAGTGCTTCCTCAGCAAGAGCATCATTAATTATTTGGTTTTGTTATATAAGGTGGTTGTTAATTAAGTATTTCTTCCTGAATAGGCAGTGGTTTTTTTCTAAACAAAGCTGTAAGGCGTATTCCAGTGAAAATTCTAAAGTCTCTGTGCCTGGAAAGCCAGAGAAAATTATCAAGTCACAACATATGGCCCTAAAGTCTATAAGAACAATATTTTTGTCAGTTGTTAAGACTATTATTATATTTAACAGTGTTGTTTATGCTTTGACTTTACTATTTGAAAGTTAGTCAGTGCATGCAAATGTCAGACTGCTCTGGGCAACTTCCCTGATTGTTTGTTTGAGGAGACACTATCCCGTGCTTGGCTTTGAAACTTGGCAAGCGTGTCTGATCTGGAAGAAGGGTTGGACATAGAGTTTCAGTGATGAAATCCAGCTGATGTACAAAGGGAAAGTCTACTCCCAGAATGCCCTTAGGAGGCCATTGTGAAAAAAAGATACCGTGAATACTGCAATGAAAAGTCTTGTGTTATAAATGTATGTGATTTTCCCTCTCATGCAAGTAAATTATACAGGCAAGAACTATGGATTTACACAACAGTATTTGCCAGTTTTCTCTCTTGTATCATCCTAATGCTGACATCCCTGAGAAGGTAGATAAAATCTGTCTATATTCCTGGGAAGTCTAGACCTGAAATCCTTACTGCAGCAGAAGTCTTGCTGAGTTGTAGGACTGAAACCTTAACTGAACTTGCTGGAAACACCGTGTCCTCAGCAGAAAGTGAATGCCGTTGTGCACTTGCCTGCTCCTGTTACACCATTGCCTACTTTGGATAGATTCCTTGTCTTGGCCCCTTTCTGGGCAGGTGGAGGTCTTCACGTCCATCTGTCAGATTTATTACTGGAGTTTTGGAGGTACTCATGGGAAATAATGAATCTGTGCTGCTGCATTTGCATCCTTCCTGTTGCAGACAAGGAGCAGAGGTGTTAACTGTAGCTGTGAGCAGGGCAGATGTTCAGACTGTTTGAGGGATGGAGGGTGCATCAGCTTGATGCAGGGTCAGGGTCAAGGGAGGCTCTGCTGCTCTGCTGCAAGGATTTCATGTGCAATATCACTTACAATTAAAGAGACCTTTAAGGCTTTAGTAGAATGGAAGCCATACAGTCCCTATTGGACACAGAAGGAACAACAGTGACAGGGGATGAGGAAAAGGCTGAGGTACTTAATGCCTTCTTTGCCTCAGTCTTTAACTGTAAAGAAAGTTGTTCCCTCTGTGTACAAACCCCAGAACTAAAGGAGCAATATGAGGCTCCCATGGTCCAAGAGGAGATGGTCAGAGCCTTGCTTGCCCAACTAGACACCCACAAGTCTATGGGG
>WAAB01007307.1:58233-132847 GCA_013389865.1 Piaya cayana | reverse complement strand
CTGGAGAACAGGCCCTGTGAGGAACGGCTGCAAGAGCTGGGGTTGTTTAGCCTGGAGAAGAGGAGGCTGAGAGGAGACCTCATTGTTCTCTATAACTACTTGAAAGGTGATTTATGAGAGGAGGGAGCTGGCCTTTTCTCCCAAGTGACAGGGGACAGGACAAGAGGGAATGGCTTCAAGCTCTGCCAGGGGAGATTTAGGCTAGATATTAGGAAAAAAAGATTCCACAGGCACAGGGCACTGGCACAGGCTACCCAGGGAGGTGGTGGATTCACCTTTCCCTGGAGGTGTTTGAGGCACAGGTGGACGAGGTACTGAGGGGCATGGTTTAGTGTTCAATAGGAATGGTTGGACTTGATGATCCGGTGGGTCTCTTCCAACCTGGTTGTTTTATGATTCTGTGATAAGGGAAGAACAAAGGTAAATGCAAGTAATTTAACTTGCACCAATCAACTGGACAGCTTTTCAGTGTTCACCAGGACTTTTCCTTGTGCCCAAACCATGAGTTGCAGATTGACTGAGAGGCACATCCCACCAGTGTATTGTAGAGCTTTGCTTGCCTTTGGTGGTGAGCACCAGCATTTTGCATGCAGCTGTTCCTTTCTGTGATAGTAAACATTTAGATTCTTCAAAAGACACTGCAAAAAACTGACACAGAAAAATGTGTCTCTTGCCCAAGATCTGGAAAATTTATCATTTTATTCTGGCTAGTATTGGGTAGAAGAAATAGAAGTTATACATTAAAAAAAAATACAAATAATCAGTGGAGAGAGGGCATAATAAAATAATTCATTTACTTCACCTGGAGTGAGAAAGCTCACCTGGTAATTGGTGTGTCTGAAGGTCACAAGGGGAATGAGTAGAGAAGAGCTATCGTTCTTTGTGCCAAGCTCATTTCTTCCCTTAATAAATGCCCCATTGCAGTGAAAGCTGAAGTCTTTAAGGATAAAATGAGGATTTGTAGGTATGACGTAATTTGATTATACAGTGTCAATAGAGTGATATCAGAGGCAATTTGGGGGTATGGTAATTAAAATATTTATTTTTTTAAGCTATTTTTTATGCTTTGTTTCAATGTCCCACTTCCTTATTGCAGTTAGTTTTACATATTTTGGTTTTTAATGCTTTAATTCTTGACACTGTTGTTTAGTTATTTCAGTGTTTAAAGGCTTTATCAGCTCTTGAAGTCTTCCAGGTAGCATCTCTATAGCTTTGGGAGTTATTCGTATACAGAGGTTTGCATATAAAACACATCTATGAAGTTTGAAGAACCTGTCCAGGTATCACAGTGATTTTATTAGTGCAGAGATGGAGTAACTGGCTTATTTAAAAAAAAAAAAATCATAAAACCTACAGTTTTGAAAATAATGCTGCAAAGAACAATTAAGTGGAAAGGTCATAATTTAAAATAAACTTCATGAACCTGCACCTTTTTCTGAATATATTTGATTACAAATTTTTGTATGTTTCTAAAGAGAAGATGCTTTGGGTATAGCTAAAGTTGCTACTGAAATGCAATTCAGAGGCTTGCTCAACCATGCTGATCCACTGTCCTGTAGGCAGCATTCATTCACCCTGCAGAAGATACTCTGAATCCTTGAGAAAAGGAAATGGGAGAAAATTGCTGCTTTCTCTCTTCTCTGTGACTTATATTGTGATGTTCATGGGAATGGAAAGGATGACAGGTAAACTAAAGTCACATGGGCAACAGTCCTTCTTTAGTCAGGGTGAATGTGGGGACATGCTTAGAGCCTTATTAATGGTCTTCTCCTTCCTGTAATTTTTCTAGGAACTAATTCTGAGTTGCAGAAGGCAGTAGAAAGACGGCAAAAGGAGATACTTGTAGGCTTAATTAGGCTGGATTAGGTGCTTTGCACTGTTATTGCCCTTTCAGCTTTGGGAAGTAGTTCTGGCAGTAGCCTGGGCTGTTCCCATGGCTTGGCATCACATCTGGAGGTTTGCAGAGGCCTGAGCAGAAACGTGTCAGGCTGCTGGCTGCTGTTACATGCTCATGCATACAAGCACCCTTTGGACAGTCAGCACTGTAGGGATTGGCGATCGGAAGATCACGTGATGTTACGGAAAGAATAGGGAACGTTAACTGGAGCAAACATACCTTTGTCTGCGGGCTTAGCGATAAGAAAGTAGGAAGCACCTTAGTATTGGTGGCTTAGCTTGTAGGAAAGTAGCAAGAGGCATGGCTAGATTTAGGAGACTATATAAGGCTATGTTATCTTTTGAATAAACGCCATTTGTAGCATCCTCATATTGGTGTCTGTGCTCTTTGGCCCGGAGGCTGGGGATGTCTCCATGTCGTCTCCCCCGAACGGGTTGTTGTTGCTGAACCAGACGGCGACACAGCACCTAGAGGTACCTTGCTCCATACTGGAAGCTGGATGTGGAGAAATAAGAAGCAGAGGATAGGATAACTAGCCAGGCACGAGGGAAAACTGATTCACATTAACGGATGAGGTTGTTTTCCTGTACTGAGGGAGTAATGGTTAACAATAGCTAAAGCTGCTCTTTCCTGAAGAGGGGAGGAGGAGTGGTTAGATAGTTCTGGAAGCCCATTTTGCCTCATAAATGCGCAGTCATATACTAACTATTTAAACAACCTCTCTATGCAAAGCTCATTGCAAGATGAGGCTTGACCTAAATTATGAACAAGGTGGGAGTTTTAAGTGCAATATGGCCATGCAAATAATTTGGCTCAGTTGCAGGTACTTCTTTGAGTTTCATGTTAGATAAAGATAACGCACAGGCAGTAGAGTGTAATTGCATAATTAAGATGGCAGCTTTTATTTTGTCCTGGGAAAGAGCAAGCAATTGCATTTCTGCAGGAGAGTAAATATTTAAGGCTTCCCAGTGTCAGAGTTGCCTGTTTGTTTTTGTGGTGTATCTCTAAAACCACCATGACTTTTAGAGGAGCTGTGATTACTCAAGATTACAGGAGATGTGATTAGATGAAGGCAGTTGTTTGATATGTGGATTTCAACTGGACTCGGACTTCTTACTTTGCATTGGATTGTTAGGAGCTGGAATGTTTGTACTCCTGGAGGTCAGGAATGTAGGTCTGTTCCCAAGGTGACTGCTGATGCCATGAAGCGCAGGTTTGCTCTCGGGGGAATTTGGCTTTAAACAGAAGCACTCTGTTTATTATGCACCCTCTTCAGTGCTAGGTACCTCACAGCCGCTTGTCAAGAATGGAAGAGCTCTGTCATTATGGTTGTTTTAAAACGAAACACAATTTTGAGAAACCTTTATTAATTCCAGTTAAATGGACTTGGAGCATATGGGCTGTTGGTCGTTCTCTTGTTGTTCAGATAGGAACGTATATTTAAGAAGAACATGTGGCCCATGCTTGGTTTTTATCTGCTGTGCACTACACAAGCCTTTCTTGTGTCTTACTTGCACTTATTCATGCAGTAGTATTCCCTAAACTAGCTGATTAAAAAGAATTTGTCTTAGATCTGAGTTTTCATTGATTTGTATTTTTTCATTGATTTGGGTTTTTTTTCACTGATTTTGTATTTTGTCAGTCTCAGTGAAACAAGTAGTTGCCATTTTAGTCTTCCATAAGGTATTCAAGACTTCTTCACAAAACAGGAGAAACTAATAGCTGCTCACCAGTTTTCAGAGCCAAAGTTGTGCTTACCAGGTAACTGACTGTAAACACTTGTAGTCCAAATACCACTTTTTTTTTTAATTCTGCTAACATTTGTTTACTTTTTAGTGAGAAATTTTGATATTTTCCCTTTTTTCTTCAGATGACACTGGCTGTCCTAGTAGCCAGTCAGTATCTCCAGTTAAGACTCCTTCTGATGCTGGAAACAGTCCAATCAGTTTTTGTACTGGTAGCGATGGGGACTTCTCCAGGAAGAAATTCAGTCCAGGAACAATAAGTGAAGGGAACCCACAGCTGGCTCGATATAAGAAGGAGACAAAGACAAGCCTTGTAAAGCCTGGTGAGTACAGTATAGTTCCTTTCATTTCCTTAATTACACTTTCTAATTTACTAGTACATCTGCAGGTGTCTATGTACATTGTGTTGTGCCGCCTGTGATACCACTGTATGCTGATAGTAAATATAAAAAATGGTTGAGTTATTTCTATGGAGCCACCTGCAAGATTTGAAAATACTATTGGTATTAGCCTTATCATGGAAATAAAATTGATTGACATCTTCACTTTCTTTTATGAGGCTGCCTGGTGATGTCACATAACAGCTGAAACAGATTTAATCCTGTTTCGTGGCAATTGCACACATATTTCACTGGCCAAAAATAAATGACTGTTATTATCAAAGCAAAGAATTACAGTCTTCTGATATTATTAGATTTATTGTTGGATCCTGCCTAAACTTTATGCTGCCAGGCTGTGACAGCTCTGGGAATACAACATGTCAAACCAAGGCAAGATTATGGGCAGCCTAAGTGTGGGAGTTAGGTAAATGTGGTAGCTGAATCAAGAGCATGTCTCACATTGCCTTAGGCTAATGGGCCACCTCAGACCACCAACTAAATCAGCACCTGCTTGTCGCTTATCCAGGACTAAATATCCTGGTGCAATTTTAATTAGTAGATATAATTTTTTTGGTGATTTGTGTACAGCAGCTCTTGATTTTAAATGGTTGGGATATTTGTGCTGTTATTTAATTAATCATGGCAACAGAGAGGTGGTTGACCCTGTTCAGGCCCAGCTGCAGAACTGACATAATTTATGAGCTCAGGTACCCTCTGGCTATACTGTTTCCAGAGTCATTTTACCTCTGGAAACAATTTAGATACACACCAGAAACCAGCTCAGATTTACCAGCACCACATTTAATCCAGAAGCAGTAGAGGATCTGTTGCAAAAACCCTTCATTGGCATGGTCATCAAAATAGGTGATTAAATCAGACTTGCAAAGTTTCTCAAATAATTTCTTCCACTATTCATCATAAGGGGAGATGATAATTTTTTTTCAAGGTTTGTTTTTGGTTTCATTAAAAGCAAGGAATCTAATGTGTTGAATGTGGTACGTAACAGACAAATCTGCAGCCATGGCTATTGCAACCTTTTTGTTTGTGAATACAGATGCAGCTTAGAAAATGTGGATAAAGGATTTTGAAAGGTTATCGTACTGAAGAATCCTAAATACATGGAAAATAATTATGTGCTTGTTTCAATAAATTATTTAACTGATTTTGATTGTTACACTTAAACTGACCTGTAATATTGAGTTAATAGCCTTTTACAGAAATAGTCAGAAGTCATCATAATTTTACTTGATGGTATTTTTTCAAGGCTCTGAACTTAACTTTAGGTATTTTAAAACTACAATTTTTAGACTATGTTTCTTTCAAATGTTAGGCTTTTGTAGTCATTTGACCTGTGTTTGCCTGTGTCTTCTTTTTTATCTCATCACCACTGAATTATTTTGAATTTCCTGAACAATTTCAGCAAAATTTGAAAATTAGTACAATAATGTACAATGTTGCAATAATGTTAGTGGAAAGGCTGAAAGAGGGAAACAAAGGCAAGCTAAGTAGAATTGTAATATGTTTCAGGTGGGGAGAAAGTCAGCACACAAGAGTAAAAAGCAACCTGCTTTAATGCTCTTATTTGGGCAGACAGATGTGTTGACATCTTCGTCCAATCGTTTGAAGCTCTCACTTGTCATGTTTTCAGCTTCCTCTTAACGTGGCTTTGTTCTTGTAGGCCATTTTTTGTAGCTGTTTGTACGTCTGTATTGATTGATCTCTAAGATTGGAAAACTTGTCTCTAGAGTTCAAGCACCTCTCTCTTTGGATCTATCAAAACTCTCAAAGCAGGAACTGGGTCTGATTTAGAGTACTTCTAAGTTCCTCCTACCAAATATCTCACAATTCTTCTAGTGGAGAATTGTTAAAAACCTCATTGTAGTCAGCATGAGAGTTGACACAGCAGGGGAACGTTTTTGAAATGGGAAGCACACCTAGGGACATATGGGGTTAATTTTCCTCACTGTTTGCCACAGGGATTACTATAGTTCCCTTCCACTGTTATCACTTCACTTCAGGTGAATCCAGTCCCCAGTGATCTACTCGTGCAGGTATTTCTGATAGAGGAGGCATTGTCTTGTAGCAAAATACACAGGTGGTAACAAGGGAGGAGTAGAAGGGAAGTGAGATGTGGAAGGAGAATGACAGCAATATCCTTGTCATATGTAACCTAGTTCTGCATACAGCTGAATACCTCAAACAGCAGTGCAAAAGGAGTTGTGTATAATATCTTTCTGATCAGCTCTTACTGATTTTATGGCTATAATCTCTACTCCATATTCATCTGAAATGTCTTGTGATAATGACTGCATAGCAGGAACCAGACATAGGAGATAAAAGTCCAGCCTACCACTATCTTTTACAGACTCTGTCCTGTACTGTGCTTTTGTAGGCGAGAACATCAGTCATTGTGCACCTTCAAAATGCCTGTAATTTAGCTGAAAATTTATCTCTTTCCAAGACTGTTTTCTTGGAACATGCTGAATCTCAAAAGTAACACTCACACAAATATTTAGATAACTTAGGAAGTGTCAGAGTGGGATAGCACTGAAAATGAACTCAAGGATGTTTTTAGGCTGTTCCCAAGCTCCAGTGCTTTTCTGCTCATCTAGCAACATCACTTCATGTTTCTTTTCTAGACTTCAAAACATTAAATACACCATAGCTTTTTTTTCTCTAACAGGCTAAGGAATTGTTATATGGATCCAAGTCATCTTCACCTCTTGAAGTATTAACAAACTAGATTTGGATATCATTCATAATTTATGTTGTTTGCATAGTGAACCTTACTTAATCCTGGGATGTATTATTTCTGCGTCTTACTGAAAGATTTATAACCATGAAGAAGTTATTCATTTGAGATAGTTGGTAATGGTTTTTATTGTGCATTAAATCCAAATCACAGCAGTGTTATAGATGAATTTGGCTTAAAATTTGCATCTGCTTTCCCAAGAAAGAGAGAGCAGGGACATTACAGAAGATATATAGCATCCAATCTAGGAGAAAGTTACAAGCCTTTTTACTTCAGGATTTTAGAAGTTGTTTCTGCTTTGGGATGTGATTCATTTATGCAATATTAAGAGCAATGGAAGATAGGTTGCAGAAAATATGTTGCAGAAAATGCCCTGACATAAAAGGCAAGGAATTGGATTAGGTGATCTCAAGCAGTCCCCACAACCATTCTGTGAATCTGTGTTGTCTGGACTTTATTTCCTTTAAGTAGTGCATCACCTAGATCTGTAGTCAAGTAGTTGTGAGGAACAATTTGTGCTTTTCCTCACCTATCCTTCCTGTCTCTGTACTGCCATTTCACTTACAATGAGTTCATAGACATTAAACAATAGAAAAAAAAACTTTTAATGATCAATATTCAATTAAAAATATTGTTTAACTTTGAGATATAGTAAGTAATGTCATACTCAGCATACATTGCCTTCTCTGCTTCTTGATGGTGAATTTGTCAAGTCATGAGTGAATAAGGCTTGTTTGAGAATGTTCCAGTCTGAGCACATTACTCTTTCAAGGCTTTAGGACTATGAGGAGTTGTAGGAGGGACAGATGGAGCAGACTGTAGTGGCCTTGAGTTGGTTATGAATACTGAGTAGGTGTAGGTGTTGTTTTAATCAGCATTGGAATGGATTGTAGTGAAAAAAAAGAGGCAAGGGAAATGACCGTGGGCTTTTGGGAATATTACAGTCAAACAGATTAAATGGGAAATGCAGGTGTTAGTGGCAAATTATCTCTAGCTGTTAAAATGTAATGCTTTTCCTGCTGATTTGTTTGTGTTGTCTGGTGTGTGGGGATTAGACTCCGAGTATACTAAATGTCCAGAAACTTATTCCAGGGGGCACTCTGTGTAAGCAAAGAACAGTGACTAGTTAAGCCATTGGTGTAAAATTAACAAACTTTATCTGTATTGTTGCTCTACTTCCATAGGTGTCTGTATTCTAAAGGCAGAGTTATGTTGGTTGTTTTAAAAACAAAACATAAAGTCTCTGATTTAGGTTATATTACTGACATCTGGCTGTATGATTTTACAGATCTTTTGTCAGCTCACTCTTCAGTACAACAATGTCAGAATAATAGTGTCTGACTGTGATATATATGTGAATGCTTCACTTAAAAAACAGATTAGTTGGTGTATAAGTTCAGCTAGAGGATTGTCTTAGAGGTAATTCTGGAATTATACTTCACTCTCAGGAATTTCAGGTTTCTGTTTGCAGAAAGATGCAATGATAGGACTTCGTTTATCTTGGGAAGGCTGATAAAATATTAGAAATACATATTTTACTGGTGCATTTATCCAAGAAGGTTGTCTTGTATCTACATGGCTTTTGTTTCTCTGTACCAAATTTCTGCAAGCAGTGAGAAAAATAATAGCATTGTTGTCTCTGTTGTTCAGGAACAGAGGCATAGGACACAAGAAACAAGTTATAGAATGTGCTAACTTGAATATATCTGACGGCATGCAAGTAGATTCATTGTTCTTTATAAGTACTTGGTACTTCTACCAACATATATGTTAAAACTTTATATGTTAAAATAATTCTTAAATTGCTGCTGGTGCACTATGTATTCTAAGGCAAAGTAACATCATTTGTTTAAAAATGAAACAAAACAAAAAAAGAACTATGAGAAAACCTGTATTTGGAGGTAGCAACCTGCCTTGACGGATCCCCGAGGTAACTTGCTATGCTCCATTTTAAAAGCAGAATCGTGCAAAGGTGATCTTTCTGCTGTGACATATTTAGCAGTACTTTATAACCTGCATTCCAAGACTGCACCTTTTCAGAGGGAGGGATAATTAAGAACAAGGGTATTTCAAAGAACATTTAATCTATTTTCAGGTGCACTATTTAATCAGAATACACTATGTTGCCATCCTGCAGTCAGTCATAACTTTACTTGTGTGATGAAGAAGGGAAGATTCTTGATTCTGTTCCTGAGAATAATCAGGTAGTTAAATATGTGGTTGGTTTCATGTGCATAAGGATACCAAAATTAGGAAATGAGCAACACCTCATTCACTGTACTTTAAATAATTGGCCATAGAGCAAAAAAGTGTTCTGAAGGTAGACTGAGTGAAATTGATAACAAATGATCAAATATCTTTCTGACTGTAAGTTCTCCATCTATTTGTTTCTTTTCTACCTCTTAGCTTATTATTAATTCAAATACTTTAATCTCTTGATGTGCCCCTGTTTGTTGGTAAGTGTAAAGCATAAATTCTCTGAGGAGGGCAGAGGACTTAGCAAGTAAAACAAGGAAGAGTAAAAGACTGAATTTCCCAAGTAACATAAACGTGATGAGAATGGCTTTAACTTGAGCACTATAGATCAGCTCAATATTTGGCAAAGAGCAGATACATGGTGGTCAACTACATGTGCTTCCAGAAGGCTTTCCATCTGCTTTCAAAAACATTATCTTGTCAAAAAGAAAGGGAGGAAACACCTGAGCATGTCCATGTAAGAATATGGTTCAAATGCTTCAGTTCTGTCCCACGCCTCACAACAGGCAACATAACCATCCTGACATTCAGATCTAATGGTGCCCAACGTGTTATTTTTTGTACAGTTACAATCTCTCTTCTCCCTTTTTTATATGTGACACTCAGTTTTATTCAGGATAGTAAAGTTTCTAAGATCTTTTCTAAGAGTCTAACAAACACAGTTGTAGCAATTTTCAAACCTAGTCTTTTTTACTTTTCTTCCTTCTCTTCACGTTTTGTTTTGAGCCTATGAAAAAACACCAACTGCTGATTTTCTTAAATAAAACTATTTCTGGATAATAACTCTCTATGCACTGAGCCTTCTTGCATATTTTACTGATGGGATCTGCATTAATTTCACAGCTGTTGCTATGGAGCTGGGTAGATTTGCTTATGTGACCTACTGACACAGGGAGGTATTAAAGAGTTGGTCATCATGGGTACTGGGAGATGAACATATATATCTCATCCTCCAGGAGCAAGCATGCCATACCCAGGCTGAAGCCTGTGCTATCCTCAAAGCTTATGCCTGAGAACTGAGCATGGAGGGGTGTCACCTGGTGAAGATTTGGTGTGTTGTAGCAGTTGGTGCTATGAGGTCTGATGGATGGTGGTGGGGTGGTAGCCAGGGTTGGGTGTTTTGTCATTTGCATATTCCACCCACACCCCCTGCAGACGGGTTGCCACTGGCAGTTTTGGATTGCCTGCACGAATAAAATCAGTGAATCTAATATGCAGTCTTTCTGATCAAATGAATATAAGCATTTATTTTAGGATAAGTAGTACCTTGAGTACAGCGATTATACTGACTAACTCTCCATTGACTGAAAATGGAACCAAGGCTGGCTTGGGTGTGGGTGTCTGCTTTAGAGTCATCCAAGTTTCATTAGACAAATCCCACCCCCATCTCCTGTTTCCTCGACAGGTCTCTGACAACTCTGCTGATAGACCTTATTGAAGCCAAGTACAGTCCCTTCTCTTTTATTTATCTTTTTTTTTAACAGAAAATCAGTCTTAGGCATTAATTTGCAGAAGAAATTTGTGTTTGAAAGTCACACATGGATCTTCAAGTAGATCTAATTAGATGGCTTTTTGTCTTCTGCTCATCTTTGATAAGCCTAGGCACTCTCTATTTGTCCTGTTTCTGAGGATCACTGCCCAAGGTGCCTAGAATTGCATGGGAAGATTCTTTATTTCATTTTGTAGTATAAATTCACAGGAATAGAATGAATTTTTTTTTTAGGATGTAAGCTAACTAAATCGCACTGAAGTGAACAAGTGCTCCGTAATGTCTGAGAGGTAATACTGGAATATAATCATAAATATTTTTAGCAAAAGGTGTTTAGAAAGTTAGGTAAAAACTATTAGCATAGCACTATTTTTTTTCATTTGGATTGAGGTATATATTAGATTTAAACATTTAATTTAAACAAATGTGCTTGAATTTAATATTTTCAAATAGCTAAGTATTTCTTTCAAAGAGAATAAGCAAAGTAGCAGCTACAAATAGTGCTTGTGCTTTCAAGTGTTTTGTGGTTTTGAACCCAAATCTACATTAAAGTGTCCTAGAAAAACAATCTTTTAATTCTGTGTCACAAATTTACAATCTAACTCCTTCTAAAAAATTATTCTAGGTGTTGCTCAGTAGAGGTGTAGGCAATTAGTGGTTGTACTGTGGCCTCTCAAGACGTATATCTCTTCTTGTTGATAAGGCTCCCAGGCTGCAGCAGGTGCCCAGATCTTACAATGCTAATAAAGTATCCACAAAAGAATTCAGACAGTTGCAGAGAAGGAGTCGGCAAGTAAAAGGCTAAAGGCTAAGTTCCACCTGTCCTAGATAACGACCTACCCAGCTGTGCCCTGGTGACACAGCCCACCTGCAATACAAGGTCTTGGGCGCAAATCTTCCTCATGAAGAAAATAAATAAAAGGAGATCCCTGTAACATAGGTCAGTAAAGTGAAAAGAAAATTCTAGTTAGATCTGTTTACCTCTGTTTTGGAGATGGGCTTGAGCATAAAGGAGCCCTAATACAGGGCTGCTGGGCAGACTAAGGAGATGCAGGGAGTCTGCTCCCAGGGAAGCTGTTCCACTTCATATAATTTAGTAACTGATTTGGAGTTTGAAGCTGAGTTCCCAGCAGGCAAACCTGCTTTCTCTCTCTCTCTGGCCTGTTAATTGTCCTGATACCACTCCAGATGCACAGAAATTGGGACAGCCACTGGTAAAGGGAGATTCTCACCCGATGATGCCTACAACCTCGAGCTTCGTCCATGGGAGAGCTACAGCTCAAACTGCGTATCAGAGTGAGTAGGGGATCCTAATATGGGGCTTGTGTAAGGAACACACAGCGTGCTGGGCAGGGTGAGACTTCTGTGTGCCAATTTATCTCTTTGTTCCAAATGCCCTTTATTAGAAAAGCAGGTCTCCTGGTGTTTGTGCTCCTGCATCTGGAAAAGATGGCTGAGTGCCTGGTGTTAAGAAGGGCACTGGAGTTTAGCGGTCAGAGTTGAGACAGATGTGAAAGATGGCAGTAGATGTGATCTTTAGTCAACATTTCTTTCTGTATATTCAAGTGGGTTTGGGTTTTTTTTCCTCTCATTTGCTAATCCAGAGTGGAATATAAACCAAGAGAAAATGATGCTATACACACTGCACATTCCTAAGTATTTGTTTTAAAATATGTATGAGGTCAAGTTTTACAATTTGTGTATTTATTGCAGTGAATTTTCTGTTCCTTCTGGTGCTTTTCTGTGGTTTTCAGCCTGATTCACCTCCACAGAAAGAAATACCACGCATATGAAAGAGGCCATTATGAATCATCCCTTAGGAGATTTTTTTTGTGTGCTCTGCCTTCAAATTGCAAGCTGTATTATTTATGCCAATGTTTAAAATAGCTTTCTGATTCCCTGGTTAAAGTATTCTGACCCTATTCCAGCTACATTTTACTATGCACAACTCCCACCATCGGTTTTTATTTCAAGTAATTTTCCATAAAATAACACCTATCACAGCCAGAATCCTGTATTACTGTTACTTGGTTTTCTTTACAGTTTTCCAGCTGCATTCCTGCTCATGATAAAATGTCTTGCCAGCATTTATATTTATCTTAGAATACACAAATTGCATCCCCTTAATCTCCCCTTCATAAACGGTGACCTGTAATCCTGTTATCATTATTATTGAGCTTTTTTGGAATTCCTCCAGGTTATTAATGCCTTTTTAATGAGAATCTTGGGATTTAGACTGTTTTCTGAGTAATGTTTACTCAAGAATTGATAGATTGTTTCCTTTTCTATTTTCCTTTACATCCACTCTTTCTTTTTTGTCTGGCATCTTATTATGTTCAAAGTGGATCCATGCAAATAACTGATTTGGGGACTTGCTGCCAAAGCAAAACATTAAAGAAATCCTTTGTTTCAGACTGAACAAAACAATATTCAATCAAAAATATTTAGAATGTTTGGGGAGATTTTTTAATGCTTTTATCCCCTTTTTAAAAGAAGAAAGAAATTGTCAGTTTTCAAAATTAAAGCATTATTTCAAACAAAAAGTAGAAATTTTTGCTTTTCTGTTTTCTGACCATGTTTTACTTCAAATAATAAGTAATTTCAGAGTTCTCTTGAATTTGGGGGGTTTTTGATAGCCTGGTTACTCCTAAAGGTTTTTGTTTTCCTCAGTATTTATTATTTCAAATACTTTCTGAGCAGTATCAAGTGGATTCGTCTATATATTCCTTGTGTTTGTATGTCTGTATTTATATGTATGAAAAGCTAAGGGAATGTCTTTATTTTAGTCATACAAATCTCACTTATTTGATTTCACTGTAGAACAAAGTCTTTGGGTAACTTGGTGGTTACTGAACAAATAACTGAGCAGATCTTTGCAGATAGCTGTGACATTTTGAACACTTGTCCTGTTTAAGCACTGGTGTTTTACTTGCTTTGATATAAATCCTGGTGAAGCTGTATTTTAGATGCCTTCACTCTGGTTTTGTTCTCACTTAAAATTACAATTCTGAGCCCTTGAAGAGCCTAGGAGAAGGGAGAAATGCATATCCAGTCCCTGTTCCAATAAATAAACCAAAATGAAAAGACATAAAAGTCAGCATCCAGAAGAGCAACAGGGCAGAGACTGCCCAATTTTGCCTAGAGCTCTAGGTTGAGGAATTTAGTTTTCTTAAGCATGTTGGGGGGAGGTGTTGGGTAGGGTCTCCCAGTGGAGGTGAGAGCTGTGAGAAATTCAGGCCTGTTTGGATTCCCCCCATTTAGCAGCTGGTAATGAGTACAGGCAGGCTTCCTAAATTGGGTGCATTTATGGAAGATGTGGAGAAGGGCACAACAAGCTGAGAGGATGGGAACCCCATCTCTTTGTCCCGTTCTTACTGCTGGATGCAGTAGGATGTGACATGTTCTGCAGCCTCCTCGCAGTTCAAAGATAGATCTGGCAGTGCAAATACATGCTAGATCCTTTCTTTCCCCAGTAAAGCAGGCAGCAAAAAAGAGCTTTCCTTGGGCTGGTTTTGTGTAGACCCTAATGCATTTGTTGTAGCGTGAAACACCCACCCCAGCCTTCAGATGAGAGCCAGGCAAAGAGCTGTTCAGTGCTTTTAACTGAGAAGCTTTGCTAGTTGAGACTGATGGAGGTATTCCCAAGTGAGGTGGCAGACGGGGAGACCACCACTTCTAAACATCCCCTAGGATCTGGGGACCTGGCATCCTTTCATGAATCTAGTCTCCATCCACATGTCTTCCCAAGGAGCTTGCAGTATATTGCCTTTGAAATGACTTAACAAAATAGTAAACCTACTTTATAATAGCCTACGTTATCTATACTGTTATGGAAAATGTATTTAAAGAAAGTGGAAATTCTGTCTTTTTTTCATATTTTATTGGTATAACAAGCCTTGTCTTGCTTCTGTGCTGGGGCACTTTCCTTACAGGTCTCTGTTCCTCCCTTCTGAAATTCTGTACGTAATAGGAAAACATTGGCTTCTGAAACCTGGGCAAGCTGTGACCGTTTGCTGGAGTTGGCAGAATACAGTTTGACCACAAACCCATGAGGATTAGTATGCTGAAAAAGCACAAGCTCCTCGTCTGTTATTTGTGCGTCTTTATCATAAGAATGCCATAAGAAGAAACCAGCCAGTGGCAGCAGTCATAACTTGAAATGTTTTGCCTTCAGACCTACCTTGGCTTTATTACTGTACAAAACATAGATTAGGCAACCAATGAACATACTGGGTAGTGCTTTACTGTTCTTTTCAATTCAAACACTTGAACTGTATTAGTTTTTTGTAATCATTTCAACTTGTGTGTTATTAAATATTTGATTAGCTTATAACTAATTTTACTTTTCATCCTGGAACTGCAGGGTTATTTAGTTAGTTAGTTAACTCCACAGACAAGTTTCTTATTACAGTATTTTTCTCTTCCCTGTAGAAAACATGTCAAATTGACTTAAAATGTTTTATGCACATTATAATGAAAACCATATGCTTTACAGTAAGGGTGACTGTACAGAAGTTTTCAGCTGAATCAGGTTTAGCATGTGATTCCATGCATTTGCATATATGCTGGGAATGCATGCCTGCACCATGAATTTCTGTGCCTCAGCCAGTCTTTTCCTTCTGCATGGCAACAAGATTTAGGAGATGCCTTGAAGGGGCCTTTTGTTAAACTTCTGCCACCACCATGACAGGAGGGCTGGGATGTGTTCCCAGTCTGTGATGGAGTTCACTCCCTTTCTGTGTACTGCTAAGTCATCCCTGCCAAAGATGACATTTTCCATCTCCTAAAAATACTTCTGATGAGCCTACCATTCCCCTTCAAGCAGACCAAATAGTACTGCCAGTTGTATGAAAAATCTGAGATGACACTACATGCTTGCTTATAAAAATATAGTTGTCCATAGGTGGATTTACACATATATTTTATAAAACTGTCATGTGCAAATTGAAAATCATGTTATACAACGATCAGTGTATTGTTTTTAACATGCAGTCTCAATGTTTCTATTGAGGTTAGTGTAGCAAAGTAGCATCTCTGCATCTCTGATCCAAAGAGCCTTTTTGTTTGAACAGGAAGATAAGTTCCCCAGACTGTTCCCTTCTGCTCTGTGAACATATGTTCCTTCTGACGAAGGTCATTTCAGGCTGAGAAAAGTAAATTTATTGGAGCCATTTTTAAGGTGTTGTTAGAACAGCTCAAACTGCATACAGAAACACAAAAAAAATTAGGTCATGCTGACTTCTGTATGAAGAACCTCCTTATGATACACGAAGCAGAAAAAAACCCAACTTGCAGTGCTGTTTGTCTGTTCCAATATCTGCTTGTGGCTGCTTTGCAAACCCATGAAATAAAAACAGTTAAGAAAAACACAAGCCCAGATCATATTGATATGCAGAATATAGATGATGGCTCTCAGCCAATTTCAGTAATTAGTTGGTAGTGACTGTTTTAGAGAAGAGTTTCATTGATTGTGGTTTCACAGCATACACAAGTCACATTCTGTATTAATTTTGAGATCTGCAGTGCTTACAATTTGCATTAATGTAGTTCAGATTACTACCAAAACTATAGTATTAAGATAAGAAAACTGCTTAATGAGATAAATTTTGATTATTTGATAACATTCTTCCAAAGTAAGAAGAGTAAGCGAGCAAAATGAACCAAAATCAAGATAAAAAATTAGTTTAGATCACACAACCAGCAGTCTGAATTGAGGAAATAATTTATAAAATTGAGATTAAATCAAAATGTGCAGAAGCAGGATCTGCATTGCAGTTCTTCCCTGAAGTTGTCCATCTGGTTTTAAGCTGGAATTCTCATCAGGCAGCAGGTTTGAACAATTTATAGAAAGTAATTCTGAAAGTTTTGCTCTGCATCCCCTCTGACTGTGTCTTTAACAGTTACTCAGGTTGCAAGCTGTTACTGGACCATGCAGTTACCTCAAACATGATTAACAGAAACATCTGATGAGCAAACAAGGGCAAGCAGTGGGATGGATGTCCAGTGAAGAGAGGGTAGTGATGGCTTCATTGGCCAGTGCAGTGGGATAGGTGAGGGGATGCCTGTTGGTACCCTTAGGATTGACCATGTGAGTCATTGCTGTGCCCAGCTTCTCAACATTGTTCTGGGAGCACAACTTACAGATCTCAGCTCAATGACGAAACTGCACGTAAAATCAGAAGGGATGGTTCAGTACTAAAAGCCAAGATTCACAGCAGAAAGCATACCAGGCAGGAACACATCTCCACCAGCTGACAGAAGATGCCAGAGGGGAGTGCCTGTCTCCCAGACTTAGTCACCTACTTGTCCTGAGTGTGCTCATGCATGTGTTCCTCAGATTGTCTCTGAACCTCCATACTTTAGCTACACCATCTCAGTGAGTGCAGGCAACCAGCATGTTTCATTCCCTTGAAATATGACGAGTGCTAGTGCTACAATCCTGTTTTGTATTGCAGCAGAGTGATTAGAGCTCGGGAAAAGTGCTCTCCTTGGACAAAAGGAGTTCAAATTCACACATCTCTGTGGTTCCTGAACTACTGTGACCTACTGGGGATCCTCAGCTTCCTACACTGACTCCAGACCCCGTGGTAGTGGCGAGTATGAGACATGGGCAGGGAGAGCATGCGGGAGCAGCTTTTGTCACCCAAAGATTAGAGCAGTTCACATGGAGGAGAGTCCTGCGACTTGTTCCTTGCTTGCAGGATTACGTCTGCTTTTACCCAGTTACTGTTTGAAATGACGTCTATGGGAAATCCAAGTCAAGAATCTCATGTATAGCAATAGTAAATCAAATAAGTAAGAAATCACAGACCTGTGACCAGAATCAGAACCCACCATCAGTTATGAGTTTGACAATGAATTGCTTGTGGTATACCAAACAATCTTGCAGGAACCCATATGAAATAGAAAAGAAGTATTAGTATTTCCTGCAAATATACTGCTTATGCTGTTAAAGATTGGAATAAGAGAAGTAGCTGTGAGTTGAAGGTTTGAAGATAAATGAAACCAAATATCTTAAAAATACAAGTCCTTTCAATAGTAGGCATTATAGTAGGCTCTGGAGCATGTCCAGGGAAGAGCAACAAGGCTGGTGAAGGGGCTGGAGAACAGGCCTTATGAGGAGCGGCTGAGAGAGCTGGGGTTGTTTAGCCTGGAGAAGAGGAGGCTGAGAGGAGACCTCATTGCTCTCTACAAATACCTNCTGTGATTCTGTAGGCATTATGATTGGATTCTCTATATTTCCAGACTCTGTCTCATGCTCTGGGGTCTCTAAATACAGCTACATACAGGGACAGCATGACACAAAGCTCCTCTAATTGCTGCATGGGGTTGGTGGACATATGTGCATATTTCTGTCTCTGCTGTATAAAAGGATGCTTTTGCAGGCAAGGAAGCTTGGGAAATTTAAATGCTTTACATTTTGAAGACAAGCTGTCTCTGTCACCACTATTTTATTTACAGCTCTCTTTCAATGAGTGACTATATGCAAAACCTAGCATCAAAACTGAGATGTGGGTGGGTGGATGGATGGAGAGAGATATAGAGTCAGAAGGTAGGTAAATTATGTGGATTATATACTTTGGCACCTATGAAACAGTAGTGAAAGTGCAAATAATAAGGACTTACACAAAAAGACTCGATTTTAATAAGCTTGTATACGTCCTGAGTTTTGAGAATCCAGTTCTGCTGCTCAGCTGTCAGTGTTCCTCTCACAGATATTACTTAAACATTTTCATTTTTTCTGTACTTTATTCTTACTGTTTAGATAGCAAAGGGACAATAAAATGCTCACAGGAAAGTTTAAGCTTTATT
The DNA here is from genome assembly GCA_013389865.1 of Piaya cayana. Lineage (NCBI taxonomy): Eukaryota > Metazoa > Chordata > Aves > Cuculiformes > Coccyzidae > Piaya > Piaya cayana. The sequence continues at coordinate 114,516 of WAAB01007307.1, read as the reverse complement.
CTTGTAGAAGGAAAAAAGATTAAATACTGTAGTGGAAGCACAATTTTAATACTGAGGCTGGAAGACCATACAACAAGGGATCCAATCATCTGCAATGGGTCAAAATAGCACTCTCGGATGCTATACTCCAGGCATGCATTGGGGGTTATTGTGTGACTGTGTAAGGAACATATATACCGTCTCTATATACATATATGATGTGGCATTTTTGTGCTTGCATACTGTCCTGGTACACCAAATATACCTAATCTGTTCTACCTGTAAAAGCTCTGAATGTAACGTGCAGCATGGTCGCTGTACTGTGTCATGATCCTTACAGTGTGGCTGAGGCAGCAAAGAGAGCAGAGTTAAAGGTGAGGCTTATCTACACCCAAAAAAGTAGGTACAACAGCCACCTTGCATGGATGGGACAAACATACATCACTGCCAGCTGGAGATGTCCCAGCCCTTGTGCAGGCAGCTCTTTCTCCCTCTCTTCAATCTCACCCCAAAATTTGTACTTGCATTACATGCCAGATGGGAGATTAGTAGGTTTCCCAGTAGGTGCAGTGCTACGTCAGCACAGTGTTAGCCCCCTTAGCTGTGGTCTCCAGCCTGTAGTGCAGCTGAGCACACGTGTCTGCCAGACCGTCAACCTCCTCTCTGCCTGGGTTGTGGCTCCCACACCGCCTGTACTTTTCATCACAGATAGCACAGCACAGTCTCAGGGCTGCAGGCTCCCTTCTCCTGAGTCAGCTGGAGCTAGGTGACTGTCATGGTGCTGTCAGGGCAGCAAGGGTGCTAAAAGACAGTGCAAAGCATGATTCTGTTTGCAGCATGGTCTTAGCTTGGTGCTGTTGCCCATCAAGCACTGAAGTGCAGGGACAGTACTAGATGCTGCATGATTTCACTCCTACTTCTCAGATAGCCATTCCAGGCAAGGAGCAGTCCTGGAAAATGTTACAGTACTATATTGGCCATCCTTGTGTTGTTCTACCCATTGCATGGAGCAGTGCACAGCTCCACTTCTGAGGTGTGGATGTGCTGCTGCTCAGAGTCCACTGCAAGACACAGGAAGGCAGGAGTGACAGGTTTCCCAGCATCAGGTGCCATACATGCAGCACAAGCATTTCCATTTGAGCACACTTTCAAGCTGACTTGCCTACTGGCAGGCTGTTACTACTATGACACTGAATGACTGTAACATGTAAGACTATGCATGAATGAAATTCATGAGACACTACTGAAGTCAGCAGCTCAACATGTAGCATCTTTTTCAGGAAAGGATGGGTAAGACAGTCTCTTTATAGGAAAGTCTTAGTCCAGAGCTACACAAGTGTTACGGCCAGTTAGGACAAAATAATATGATATTGAGAAATTTCAAGCTCTTTCATAGTTAACGTTGAATTAGTGGGCTGTTCTGAGGTTTACATGTGTGACATTTTGCAATCACATTGTCACAGCGATAAAAATAGTCAACAGGTGTCCTTAGAGAGCTGTCAGCCTGGTGAATGGCATTAGAAGAGATGAGAGGCTGTGTTTGGCTCCTACCCACATTACTCTCGGACAAGAAGTTTCACCTCTTTGTTAAGACATTTATAAGACATAAGTCACACTTACCCAGGAGAATATGTTGCAATTGATATTTTATGGATCAATGCCATGTTATTTTGCTTGGAGAGGTCTACCAAATGGGGGAAAATGTTTTTTTAAAGTCTCCTAGTAACATTGCTGTTGAGCTCTGCTACACACAGAGTTGGCTTGAATATTACTAACATACCTTGAACCATTGCTAGTAGTGACTCCTTTATTTTGTAAATGTTCTTGAAGATCCTATAAATAGCTGCATGCCTAATTTTAAACGTAAGTCGTCTCTGGTGCTCAGTGTTAAGCTTGTGTGTAGCTCTTATCAGGGCCAGAAAGGTTAATTCATGCTTCACAGACACAGTTCCTGCTCTCAGATGCAGTTCAGTCTTTCAGAAATCCCAGCCTTTGAGGTTGTCACATCTTCAGGTTCTGCTGACTCTTATCGGTAGTGCCTAGCTTGGCAGCCTTTCACAGTGCTGTACTTCAAGCCAGGGAGGTCAGGAAGAGGATATTATTAAGCCTTGCTTCTTCGAAATGCTTTTGATGGTGAGATCTGATTATGATGTGATCTCCTTAACTAGAGGTGAGCCTTGGCTGGGGCTCCTGTCCTCTGTGCTTCAACCAGGACTTGCCTTTGGAAAGTTCTTGGAATCTTGGAACAGCAGAAATGTTTTGGGGACCCGAACACTGGAGGTATGAAATCTGTGTGATGTGTTTACCTGTTCAGGTCTTGTTTATAAAGCAGATTTGGGAGTAGTGTGATACCAAGACAGTATTTGCTATCTTAGTCTCATAGATGGGAACGTTCTGTTTACCAGGAGAATTCTGCTGCAGCTTTGGACATCATGTCCCATGGTCATTTTGCTTCCCCAAGGATAGGGTCACTGACATCTGCATTTGTAGATATGATATAAATACTCTGTGAAACAAAGCAGCTTTGCTGCTCTCCCTTCCTACCTATGCAGTTTTGCACTTTGGTTTCATCTGTGGTGGCTTGGATCTGTTTGTCAAGGTTGTAGTACAGGGTATGGAGTTCATTAGAGGGGGATTACTTTTCAAGAGCTAGACTTTGCATTTCAGCACTTTGAAATTGGGCTGAGGGATATCTGGGCTGGGCTGAACCAAAGGCACAGAGAAACAGGCTGATTCTGACGCTGGGACTTGGTGAGGCTGGGAAAGTATTGGGTTACATCATAACCTGTTCCTGACAGTAGTTCCTAGGAGCTACTGGATGGTAAGGATAGTTGCTGTTATGTCTTGTCCTCTTTAAGCCTGTGAAGACAGGCTGTGACAAGGCCTTTATCTCCATCCCAGATCTGTTATTCAGGGGTGCAAGATGTGCCCAAGAATACTGTAAAGGATTTAAGAGAGGTTGTGCCCCTGAGCGTTTATCTGCTGCAGCAGGGATGATGGTAGCTGCAGCTGCATCTCCCCCTTGTGGTAAAGAGCAAAAATAGGGTTTGCATTAAGTCTGCAGCCACTTGACTGGGGGTGTCTGTGTGCTGGACGGCATCCCCGGAATTCTCAGGTGAAAGATGCTCCCCTTGACAGGCAGCTTAAAAGACACTGAAAAGTTACTTCCAATCCCTCAGACAAAGTCATCGTCCTTTGCTGTGGCTTTGTAGCTTGGAACCTATGTCTGGCTTGGGACATATGCTACTCGAGTGACAGACTGAAAGAAGTCCTAACTCTAAGATGGGTTTTTTTCCAGGTGGTAAGACTTCCTTAGTACATCTGCCTGCTACTGGCCTTAGTAAAATGGAAGGAGTTTTCTTTGTATATGTCAGCACTTTGGAAGGAAAAGTTGTGATCCATAGAAAGTCAGCGATCAGATAGACGGCTTAGCACTCAAGAAGCACTTGGGAGCCACACGTGATTATTGGATTATTTTAAGGCTATTAGAACTGCCTTACTATGCTTCTGTGCCACATGAAAACTTGCATACACACGTACACATACATATGCATATATACCCTGTTAGTTTATGTGCATTTATATATTTATACATGTATGGGTATGTCATCTCAGAAAGTAAAATAGAAACAGCTTTCCTCCCAGCACACAGTATTTTCATATAATTTAAAGCAAGAGAAACTACCAGTCACAGTTGTGTGCTCCTAATCATTGTGCTCCTGTAGGAGCCACGTGAGCAGCCTCATTCATCTATTGATGGCTGTGAGAAAGCAAACAGGTTGTCACAACAACTGTTCCTAGCTGACTCCTAAAATGGCTTCTGTAGCATGAGGGTTTTGTGTCCAAATGTTTTTTCTGCTTTTGTGCCAGTTCTGAAGAAATGTTGAAAATCTGGAACAAATCCAGCGCTTGTCCACCGAGATGTTTGAAAATTCATGCAACTTCTGAAATTCACACAGGAAGGACAAAGGAAGGATGCTTGTGATTCATTGTTATTTTGAAAACAGTCTTTGAGGTATAATTTCCATCATGTTTTCACTCTTTCCTTTTCCTTTGCAGGGAGTGAAGCAGATTTTAGCTCTTCAAGCAGCTCAGGCAGTATTTCAGCGCCTGAAGTCCATATGTCTGCTGCTGGAAGCAAAAGATCTTTTTCTCGCAAGTAAGCAAAGCAATTTTTCCTGAATATTGCAAGTGTTGCTAGTGCAAAGATAGACTGCTGTGTAAGGTATTGCAGTTAATACATACAATACCAGAACTGTGAGTTTTAAAACAATATGGATAATATTGTGCTCTCAGGCAACACTGAGAACTGTGATATGAGAAAGAAAAAAAAAACAGTATTTGGAGCAAAAAAATGGTCTATATACGAGATCAGCTGACTGGTATATTTGTGTTGTTTATTAGTAACAACTATGGGGGATACAATCAGATGAGGCAGAAAAGGCATCAGCTGGAGTGGAGAAGGAAACAGCTGAGTGTATGTTAGTTAAATGCAGTATTTCTAACAGGTCAACCTTAACCTTTTGGTCTTATCACTTGTCTTTTTTCCCTCTGTAATAAATCATTAGCTTTTCAGAACAAGACCTTATTTTTTGTAGAAAGAGGCAGACAACATTGTCCTTGATTTTTTTTTACTTAAACACCTTTGTCTAGCCTCTATATAACTAAAATTACATGTAAATTAAAAGAAAAGTCAAAGTCATCTATCTAAATGAACCTTTCATAAAAGGTTTCTGTAAGTTTTCTCCCTATCACGTGTGAAGTACAAATCCAGACTGCTTGTGGATATGGGGGCGTTTGGATAGAGCTGTGCACGTTGTGCTCTGCCCATGCAATCCCTGCTGCTTACATTTTTTGGAGTAGGAGGAAAGAGTTCAAATTGACAGGAGTGCTTTCCTGCCCTTTGTGGAATAGCTGGCAGGCAGGCTGGGACCAGCAGCGGGATACCCATATGCTTGAGTGGAACAGACATCTCCAAGGTCACAGTGTGCTCCACTGTACAGAGATTGGCAGAATGAGTGGTTTCATATCAGTATCGTGAGACTGCTGGAAAAAATTAAACATTACTTAAGCACTCTCTGCATTAAATCTAACAATCTGTAAGAAAAATAAGTACTAAGTATAATATGAAGGCCTAAAGTCACCTTTACTTTCACTAATATTATGTATCATTTCATCTATTTGTGCGCATTTAAATATAACTTTAAATTTGAGTATACTGATCTACTTAATTGGACAGAAGCACTACATAACTGCTCCTTTAAGTACGTTGCTGTGTTATGCAGTCTGTGCAAGTTCTGCCTCATATCAATGTTGTTGCTGTACTGTTGAAAGTGTAAGGAGATGTCTCCTCTGCAGTGTGTTCTTTTTTAACTGTTTCACTTAACTCACTATGAAACATTTCAATGTTGTCACAAACCACAATCCTGCATTTCATTGTAAAATAATTATAAAATCACCCAAACCACAGCAGTGTGATGAAGGTTTGCAGCAGCCACTCAACCATCTGTTCCTTATAAACTGTTCCATTTCAGAGAAGGGAGGAAACCAAATCAGACAATTTTAAGAAGAGATTTTGCTTCATAATCCTGTGGTATTTAAATTTTTATGTTTAAGCCTTCTCTTTGGCTGGCTGGATTTGCTTTTTTCCATATTTTTTCGAAAGCTGCCCTTTCATTACAGTTTACAAGAACAATTTCCATGGGAGGATGAAGGTACAGTGTAGTAGTGCAGGAAGGCAAACCCAACTGAGCAAGCGAGGAACACAAGTCAAGAAACCACCCTCAGCATGCCCCAGACCTTGGGTGGTACAGAGAGATAGGAACTGCTTTCAAGAACACACAGTTGACAGATCATTTAAAAAAGAGTGAAAAAAGAAAGGCAGGTATATATGAGGGAAAGAAGAAAAGGCAGTGCTTTCCTTTGTCTGTTTTAATACGATTTCAGTCTGCTCTCAGTGGGGTTCAAACTATTTGTAAGCAAATGAATAGCTGACAATGACAGCTGAAACAGCCAGAATGCCAAAGGCAGAAAAGAATAGTGGCTCTAACAAAATCTGTTTTCACTGCATGCTGTGATCCCTCGGACTGCTTGCTGAGGAGCATGAAAGCACTCTTGGAGCAAACCTTCACAGACGGGCATCTCTCCACAGGTCTGGCTGGGGAAAGCTGAAATGTGGTTCTTTTGGCACTAATCCAGGCTATAGTCTTCTCATTTACTTAATGGAGTCAGAGGTTCAGGGAACATGGATCATCTGATGGAGTCACTGGGAACTATGCTATCCACAAAGAAATGTGAAAATAGCCAAGGTTCATGTGATTTAGACTGAGACCCCCACAGCCAGTGAAAGAACATGTAGTGGCTCATGACTTAGGACTTATTTCCTAGCCACTCAGTTACCTGTCTTGTTTAGTGTACAGACAACTGTGTGTAAAAATAAGACACATATAGGGTTGTGTGATGAAGATAATCCAATACGCTTTAACCATTTTTGTTCCCCTCCAGTCGTGGCCCTTATGCTCGGAATAATGGATCATTATCCTACAAGGCTGGAGCCAGCCCACCTTCTTCTCGTGAGAAGGACCCTTTGTCAACACTGTGCAAAAACCAGTTAAGTCCTGCTAACATCTATCAGAGTTACAAGGCTTCTTCAGCCAGTAGCAGCAATTCGGACTCATACAGAGGAAGCGACTGCAGCCCAGTGATGAGGCAAGTCTTTCCGCATACCAGTGTTCAGCACACTGACTTACCTTCTCAGCACTGTGACATGGATCAGCTGTATGAGTTGCTGAGCAGGTCCCCTTGCTCCTCAGAATTGGTGTGACTCCTCATATTGGTCACTCAACAGTGAAGAGGGTACACCATCCCTTGTAAAAGCTTTATCATTTCAGCACTGTAAAATTCAAAGTGACTTCGAATCCTCATGAGGATTTATTGGTTCTTTCATCTAAGGATACTTTTGCTTTGGAGAGAGATGGGTGGAGTAGTGTAGAAAATTCACCCTTCCCAGCCTTAGGCACCTCCCTAAGGACTTCAGTTTCCTGTACGGGAAAGAAAACAGAAACCTGGCAGCCGCAGCATGTGATGCATACTGCAGAGAAGAAATTGTCACCACACTGCTGCTGTTGCCCTCTTTCGCAGGCAACTCAGAAGCCAAGCATGTCAGATACACACCTAAGGCTATACAAGATGAATCTACATTTTGGCACGCTCAGTTTGCTGTGTGTGGAGCTGAACTCAGTGCGTGCACTGCCTCACTGGGCCCTTTCTGTGGCCAAGTGTACTTGCCAGTGGCCCAGCTCTCTGCTCTTGGGCACACCACCCATTTTGGCTGGGGGAATAGCTGGGTATTTTTAAGTTAAATGTATCATTTGATGTAACAACAATGAAAACAAGTACAATAAATAGTAAATTTTGCACTATAGCCACAAATCAGCCTTTCCTCAAGTACTTCAGTTTGACAGAGGGAGTCATTTGTGCAGACACTGAGGAGCCCCAAATGAGTAGAGCTTTGTATCAGTCAATAGGATGGGGTTTTTTGTCAGGACAGAAGAACTCTAAGATTAATACTGTGCGATGGCTTGTTTTTTTTCTTTTCAGGCGATCAGGGAGACTAAGTTCTTGTGGTGACAATCACATCCTTAAGCCACAAAGTGCAGAGCAGTATTTGACTCCTCTGCAACAGAAAGAAGTTACAGTACGGCACTTGAAAACAAAGTTGAAGGAATCTGAGAACAAACTTCAAGAAAGGTATACTTCACTTAAGAAATCAGAGTTAGAAAGATTAATTCAGGAGCATTTATGGGTGGGAATTGTGAACATTTCTATTCATTTCTTGGCCGCATGAACTGTTCAGTAAGAAATCTGAAATACGCTCAGTCTGATTGGGTTGTTTTCAGGTATTTCAGGTGAGCAAGCCATTTAGTTATAAATATGGCTGTTTCTTTTCCCTTTTTGGAATTTTCCCAGTCACATATTTTTACCAGTCTGATTTAGCATTGAGACCTTTTATACATAAAACACTTCATACCCACCAGCATGTATTAGCTTAGTCTCCTGTTCTATCTCACTCACTGAAATATGACTACTAATGTCCCCCTTCTTCCCTAACGAAAGAAAATCTCTTACACAAACCAGTGTACCCACTTGTGGTTTTGTCACTTAGATACTAAATTTTTAACAATAGCCCTTTGTATGAATGCTGAACAAAGAAGTGACAATATGCATTACTCAGCAACAGATGTTGTTTCTTTTCCTAAAACCACCCTGAGAGCTGGCTCTTGAGCACACACATTTGAATGCAGCCCCAAGGCAGAGTCCCAGGAACCCCTTTGTCCAGCCCAGCCTCTGCCTCTGTGAGGCCTGAATCTCCCCTAGGGGCCCTCTCTCTCTACTTCTTTGCAACTCAAGGCAGCCACCTCTGGCTCTATGCTGGGCAAAGCAAGCCAGGTACCTACAGCCCCAAGCCATCCTGCAGCTGGTGAAATGCTAAGCACTGTACTGGTTGGACCTAACCTAGATGTCACTACATGTGCCTCAAAATGTCCAGGATCATGCCATAGCCCACAAGGCTGCTGGCTATGTAGTGAGTTTCGTGACTCTGGTTAGCAGTTGGTTGGCATATCTTGGGAGCCAGTTTGCATCTCCACCCACTTCCTCAGAGGTGGAAGCAAATAGTGTATAGAGGAATTTGCTGCTGCCTTGGAGCATCTCTGCAGCAGAGCCATCCCAGGGTGGTGGAGCTTCATGTTGACTCTTTAACTGACCTGTCCGCAGAAGTGTTACAACATTTTTATTTTGCTACAGGGAAACAGAAATAGCAGAGCTCAAAGCTCAGCTGGTAAGGATGAGAGAAGATTGGATTGAAGAAGAGTGCACTCGTGTGGAGGCAGAGCTAGCCTTGCAGGAAGCACAAAGTGAAATTAAACAACTCAAGCAGGTTATTGAAACCATGCAAACCAGCTTGGCCGAGAGAGACAGAAAAATTCAGAAATATTGCATAGACATAAACATTCAAAACAAGAAATTGGAATCTTTGCTGCAGACCATGGAGATGACCCAGGATGAGCAGTGCCTGGAGTACAGGTGTGACTCAGAGGGGAAGCCATTAGCATTGTGTGCCACAATGCCAGACAGCATCGTTACAGGAGACCAAGCTCTGGAGGAGGTGGCAGATTGTGGCCTACTTCCTAGTGAGGAAATAACTAACGGGACTGATTTATCTGAAGAGGGTTTGATCACCACAGCCTCCGATTTCAGTGATCCAGCTCCCTTCAGTTCTGCTGCAAAGAGAGAGATGTTTGAAAAATTTCTGGATGAAAACCTAGCTTCTTTCCAGAAGGAGGAGAAAAGCAGCAGCAACACGATGGTGGAAAAGGCTATCCAGACCAATATGGTGCCATATAGCCTAGATGTAGAGCAGCTCATTCAAAACATCTTCAGAGCTCAAGATGACAGCTCCCCAAGCCAACTTTCTTCATTGAAGGAATCGGATGAGTTTTCTTGTCAAAGCTTCAGCGATTCCGGCATCGTAGTGGACTTAACTTCAAGTGACCCCTATTCTGCCATCCTTTTGTCTACAGTGGAGTCTCAGTGCAAGAAGGTGGAGTACAGAGAGCATGAAAATCGTTTCATGAAAGAACTGGATTTTACAGAACTTTGTGATAATGAAACCTTTGGGCATGTCAGTACTGTGTCTGAGACAGGAATAGAGAGGAGATATTGGAGCAGTAGTCTCCTCAGAGATGTTCTGGCTGTGGCAGTCCCTGTAGTACCAACTATCATGTGGGTTTTCAGTACTCAGAGAGGAGGAACAAATCCCATTTACAATATTGGAACTCTGCTACGTGGTTGCTGCCTGGTGGCCCTCCATTCTTTGCGCCATACACCCTTCAATATGAAAAGCTAAATGAGACAGATCATAGGAAGTCGTATATTCTGGTAGAGTCCGTCATTTGCTTTTAACTATTTGATTTGCACTATAAGTTGGTTCAAAAACGTGTTCCTTGTTTCAAAGTTTTTAAACTGTAGTTCCACAAGGTGTTTTTAACTGGGGTTTTAAAAGTACTGCTGCCTACAGAAATAGACCTTCTGCTCCCAGGCACTGTGACCCTTCCCTGAGCTGATGTCTTTCTGGTGCCAGTGCATCTGCACAGTGAAACATTACCAAGGAAATCAAGGAGAATTATAGCTAGCGTTCCTTTGTGCTTATTTATTTGCTGAGATAGCATTAAGCTTGGTTTCCCTGGCTGGTTCACTGACCAAATGTAAAAGCACTTTGCACTGGCTCAAGGGTAGCACAAGATGTGCCAGGGAGCAAATGGCCAGAGAAAGTTGGGGTATTTCTTTAGGCAGCACTAACCCAAACCAAACATTTGTGACACTACAGTGTTAAGTGACACAAAGGCTTGTTCCCACATGTATGCCAGAAAGCATGCTAGAGCTTTCCATTTGTTGTCTGAAGTGTCAATTCAATTTAGAGATAAAACCCGTATTCCCCAGGCAGCTTCCAGCACATTGTTTATGCCTGTCTCGTGTGGTGCTCTTCTCAATCATACAATGGCTTGAGTGTTTCACTGGTCTTGTGTGCAAATGGGGACTGTAACCAAAAATATACAGTGTGGGGAGTCTTGAAATGTGTTACAATGATAAGTATAGGTGTGGATACAGTTTGAATATGAACATTGTTTTAAAGTCTGAGAGTCTTTTGAGGTCTTTGAAATATAATTGTATTGTGTTTTAACTTATTGTTTATTTAATTCTTTTATTTTAATTTACCTTTGTTATCACAAGTTCAGTAAAGCATGTTAGAAATGTTAAACTTGTGAGTGTTTTATTGTGGCAAAGCTATAGAAAATAATCCTTCTCAGCTGAGCTGTCAGGCACCGGCTGAGCAGGAGAACACACTGTATTAAGTGCAAAGAACCATCAGGACCCAAAGAACAGAGTTAGACAAAGAAAACCCAAGTACAGCTCCAAGTGTAAGCACACAAGCAGAGGAAAATGCTCCAGTCTGTCTGTGGGCATGCACGCCTATGGCTGTATCACACCCATGCTGCATTAGCAGGTGCAAATGACCTCATCTTTAACGCAGTACAGTCTTGGAGAACTTCATGCATCATCACTGGCAGGAGAGTATGGTCTTCCTGGCACTTAACAGAAGTCCAGAAAGCCTTGTTTAACCCAGCCAAGTGTCATGGAGTCTGGGTGTGCACACTGAGATGCCACTACAATCATCAAACCACAAATTCTCTATGTCCAAACCTTGAGATATGTGCGTAGATCAGAAGAGGGCAACATGACCCAACAGATGAGACAGCAGGGTTTGTCTGACTCCACACAACCTTTCCACAATACCTCTGACCACTTAAACCTCACTAGCCTCCTGTTTTCCCCTCTGGTAAAACAAGTACATTTCCCCGTGCAGCCGAGAGCAGAAGAGGCCTAGTGAAGCCAGACAATGCCATGCATTTCTCTGCAGCTTTGCGGAGAAGGTGGTTATTACAGTGAGCCACAGTGAGGAGAAATAATTGGCCAGCATGCAGGAAGCATTTGCAGTGCTCGAGGGTAATGCACACCAATGCTTACTGAGCCAACTCAAAGACCTTTCATGTCCCAGTGATGCCTGGGGTTTGAATTACTTGTGTTCACAATAAAGACTATGGGGGGTTGATTAAGTGGTATATTAAAGAGAAGGAATCTAACAGACATTTTGATGTAACATACTCCCTGGTTCACAAAGATGTTGGCAAGAACATCTTGATTTCTTTGCTACAAAATTCCTCTTCCATGCTCTCCTGCCTTCCTAAGTTCCTATAGGCCAGCTGGCTTGCATTACAGCACTACTACAATACTTACTGACCAACAGTCACATTCAAAAGCTTTCTGCTTTAATTGGATGAACACAAAGACCAAAATTAATACTTTAAGGGAGTGGGAGTAGGTTGCTAGTCTAAATTTTACACAAAATGGAATTTCATTATTCCTGGAACACTTAACAGAAAATGCCTTATTCCTACTTCAAGGTATGTCTGTTCAAGGCCAATAGAGCAGTATTTTATACACAACGTTACCAGTTCTATTACAATTCTGGACTTGTCTCTTACACCCATTACTGTTTAAGTGGTCTTCACTTTGAGTGGTGGTGAAATGGAGCATAATTTAGAGGAAAAAGTGATCTTTGGTTCTAGGATACATTCACCTGCAACTACACAGGCTTCTTTTGCAGCAAGTGGGCAATAAAGCAGCGGAAACCTACACTTAACATTTAAAACTTCAGCCAGCTGAACTCATTTCACACAGTGTTTCAGGCTGGCTCCATTTAACAGCAGTGTTTTAAAACATGCTGTTCAAGACAGATGGCACTAACATCAGAATAACACCAAAGTTGTTCCAACTCTTACAAATCTTTCTGTCTGCTCAGCTCTCTTAAGGCATTTAACTGTGGTCAGCAAGAGGGGACAGAATTCCAAACCTCCACTTGTTTTCCTCCATATTGCGTGAATGGAGACAGCTCAAGGTGGCCTTTGTAAGAAGATGCCTGAAGCCCCACAATAAATGCTCCAGTCCCAGAATCTAGGGACTGGCCTTTGTTCCCTGATCCATAGCAGACATACCAGCTCTTGATGCAGACATGCCTTCTTACTTTTTTTCCCCTTTAATATTTTGCCTTTCGTCTAAGTCACATCTTACCTGGAACCCACTGGTACTGTATAGAGTAGCTAGGGGAGGATGACCATCAGCCTCCAGACACTTCAATAAAAACTCCTGTCCTTCTTTCCTGAGTTTAGAAAATGTTGGTGTCCACACCCATACCACACTGCAAAGCTTTGTTTCAAAGCATGCAGATGGGGAGGTCTCACAGCTCATAGGTTAAGGAAGAAACAGCAGGTGTCTGACTGAATTCAGGCTTACAGGATAGCACAGGAACCAAGGTAGGTCCCTTCCTGGACCCAAGCAATGTCTGTTGAGCATTCCCTAAGCATCTTCCTTTCTAACCCAGGATTAAAAAAGCCTGTCTTTAATATTCAGCCTAGAGGTACTTGACACACAAGTGCTGCATTCCCCCTAGACTGACCTGCACCCTTACTTATGTCTACCTTCTCACAAGGCTTACCATGCAAGAACAGGCTGAGTTGACATTGTACAGCTTAGAGAAGCAAAGGCTCCAGGAGACTGTATGTCTTTCAGTACTTAAAGGGGACTCACAGAAAAGCTGGGTAGGGGCTCTTTAACAGGTAGCGATAGGATGAAGAGCAATTGTTTTAAGGCAAAAGACATCAAATTTAGGTTAGATTGTAGGAAGAATATTTTTATTGTGAGGGTGGTGAGGCATTGGAACAAGTTGCCCAGAGGATGCCCCATCCCTGGAGGTATTCAAGGTGCGGTTGGATGGGACTTTTGAGTAATTTTAGTGGAAGGTGTCCCTGCCCATTGCAAGGGGGTGGATCTAGATGATCTTCAATGTTCCTTCCAACCCAACCATTTTGACTCTAGGACTGTTCTCCACTTTTGATTACCTACTCCTTTTTCCTTCCTTTTCTCCTCCAATCAACTACTACTAAATCCCAAACTCTAGAAACATATTAAAACGAAAGCAGTGTTTTACATATGTCCTATACAAGAAGAAAAAAAAAAAAAGAACATTTTGCTCCAAAACCCTTCAGACAAATGAATGTGGGACACTGCAAACGTGAACAACTATAGCATGATCAAGGAAAGGATGATTTTTTAACCCTTCCTATTCAAAACCAGTAGTGAAGGCAATTATTTGCCATACCTTTTTGTTGTTTTTCTTTACTGAAAGCTACAAAGCTGCACACAGAGAAGAAAAAGGAGGAGTGGCAGCAGGAGGGAAAGCAGCAAAACCAGTGGGTGTACAAAATCCCTCCGGGAACACAAACGGATGGAAGATAATGACAGAGGAGAAGCTAAACAAAAGGTTTATTAAAGGTTTAGAGTTGTTGAGGATAAAAATCAAGATATAAAAAGGAGGAAAGAAGATACAGCACAGTAAAAAGATGAAACAGATATCAGTGGGTTTTTAACATGCAAGATACTACACGCAAGAGCACAGAATCCTTACTGGCACTAGCTCAGCACTTGGTAGAAGAGATGGGATTAATTCCTAAAGCAGTCATGCTCAAGTACAGGCAGATAGATGGAAGAAAGGTCAACAAAACTGTCAGTGTGCAAAACAGGGAAAAGCAATGCAGGTGGGGCTGACATGCAAGAAAGTGGCAGCACCTAACAGCTTGTAAAATGGCTGAACATTAAGAAAAGTTGCACTTTCAGGGGTTTTGTTTCTAACTTTTAACTACCCCACGTTTTGTTATCTTTAATAAATAATTTTAGTCTCAGAAATGGCAACAGTAAGCACTAAACTCATGTTTTAGAAAGATAAGATGTAGCCTACAAGATGTTTTACCTTAAGTTGGCAATACATATTAGCTTTCCCTGATCTGTGTCAGCAATAGTGAAAGAACTATGACTTGCATCTCCTTGCTTCATCAGTGTGGTTGAAAGGACAGACAGATTGTTATTAAAGCTTATAAGCAGACTTTCTCCTTGCCTCCCACCCACCATCAGATACTTCAGAGATGCATATTAGGAGCAGATTTGTTTGCCCTGCCGCTGTCTAGTCTGCAGAGACTGTACTTGTTAGTCTAGCCAGAACACGTGCAAAAAATATGCTCAGAAGTTGTAACGGTTTGGGTCCAACCCCCCTGCCAAATGCTCAAACCTTACAGCCTTTCCTCTCCCCCACCCCCTCTACAAACACAAGGCAAAGGGAGAAGGGAAAAGCTACTAAAATGCCGAAATGAGCAGACCAAAGCTGTACAAGAATATACACATGTATTTACACTTACATACAATTAGAATACTATGTAGTACACAGAAGGGACCCCGAACACCTCCCACTACCCCGAAGGGAAAAGGGAGAGAAAATAAAAACCCAAACNTTCTAAAATCAAAACCACGACAGAAGTGCATACTGTTGCCTTCTAAAATGTATTTAAAAATTGAGCCTTCTTCAAGAACTTCTTTAACATCTGAAAAGTGCTGTCCCATCAGTTGACTTGTGCGAGACTTTAAGCAACATAATAAACACTTGTAAAAACTCTTCTCCATGACTAAGGCCATTAAAGGTAATTGTTACTGTCTTACTTTCTCAATTACTTATTTCAAGCAAAACTTATGTCAAAATCTACTTACCAACTTAGTGAAGCTGTAAAAGAATGGGAAGGAGTTTGGGGCTGTCTGACTACATCATCAAACCCACAATTTTTAACTATGTCCTGTATGTAAATGGAACACATCTCAGGCACAGAATTTGCTATCTTCACTCACCTGTCACAAGATAAGAAATCCATACAACTCGTGAATTCAGGGCTAAAAGCATCCACTTAACAGAACATGGAGAAGATACTGACTGAAACTCTGAGCAAGACATAAGAACCACATGGGCTCCCCTTCTTCCATCCACTTTTTCTTCCAGTAGACATGAAGTTTTCTTCATTAAAGCACTGTTGTCTTCTATTGCATATTTACCTAGTATACTTCCCCCCAGAAAAATTCCAATGTAAATACATATGATAAGTGTACAAAAATAGAATTTGAATAGCGCTTTTAACTGAACTGGAAATTTTCACACTAGCTTTATTAACAGGACACTTTTTCAATTATACCACCTATGCAATAAGAATAATGTGTGAGGATTTTTTTTTCCCCTGACTGTAGGAAGTAAAATAATTTCTGCTAGAAATACAAATTTACCAATACCAGTAAGTGTTTAAATCACAGCCCTAAGATCACAATGACACCCTTCAGAAAGATCAGTGTGCAGCACTGCTGTGCAGTGGTGCCACTGCTGGTAGCCATTGCAGTGTCATATGTAAATAGGGCACTGGTAGCACAAGAAGCTGTATGTGACAAGAAATCCACTTGAGTGTTCAGCTGTAACTTGTGGTCTACCATAGCATATACTCTACCAGGAGTACACGGAGAGTTGCAGGTCATCCATAACAAGTTGTTTTCTTCTACAGAGGTCAGTATGATCTCCCATAGAAAGCTGTGATGTATTTAGAAATACTTCTATAAAAAGGTAAAAGCAGACATTCTGTATCAGGCAGGAAGCAAAAGGTTCTTTAAAACTGTTTAATTACATGTTTCAGGTAAGCAGAGACAATACAGTAATTCCCGCCACTGAATATTTACATTATTTTCCTTAGGCTTGAGCTGTTCATTAACAGTGTCTTTCAATCAATATCCCTGTGCAATCATCTTTGCTGCAAAGAAGGGTGCTGGAATAAAACTGTTGCAAGAAACATCATTCCATCAAGGCAAGATTTTCTGTGGGGTTTTTTTTGTCCTTTAGGAACCACTTACTAGTAGTTCAAGATATTGTGGGAGAATCCTGGTTTCCAAGATGACCTGAAGAATGCACTGGAACCAAGCAGTGTGTTGAAGTCCTAGAAATACTTAAATCAATACCAATATGTATGTTGTAGAGCTGAAATACTCTTTTTCACTGGCACTGCCATTGATGCCTGATTTCTGTTAGGACAGTTTTACACCAATTTTGTTTTGCTCCTTTTTCATGAGCCTTTGGGCTTCTTTCTCCATTTTCTTTCGTTGCTGTTCTGCTGCTCTTTTTTCCCTTTCTGCTATCTTCTGCTGTCTGCAATTAAAGAAAACATGAATTGCTAAATAACAGGAATCTGATTTTCAGCATAGGTTATTCTAAATAACAAAAACAGAGCTTCAGTCTACATAGTTAGGCTCAGAACAGTTATTCTTTTATTATGCTTTTATTGTCTTTTTTCAGATTAATCTAGTTTTAGGCAGTAATATTTGTTCAATTATTTTATAATCTAAAAGGCACACAGTTCTCAAAGACTCAGAGTAAGTGAGTGTACGACAGTTAAAGCCTAGAGTTACTTAGGGAAAAAAAAAGAACTATGTAAAGCTTTGAGTAGCACTATTACCCACCATTTCAGATTGAAACTAAAACAGTTTCACTAGAACACTGACTTGACAGAAGCATCAGCAATTATCATCTTTATAAAGTGAGTACTACAAACATTTTCCTCATGATGAGATGATAACTTTTAATATTCCCTTTCATGTGTTCAGGATCTATGTTGTACTCTATTGTTCAGTAAATATAAACAGCCTTTAAGGAAATAAAAAAAAATTAAAAAATATTCAGTTGTGTATCCTTTTAACATTATTTCTTATTACTGTTACAAAACCCCAAACATTTCTATTTGATAGCTCAAAGAATCTGTCTACAGGATTAGGCTTCCAATTTAAAAAAATACATAGCTGGCTAGATTGCAAGTAAAATGAAACACAAAAATCCAGTTATTTTATTCCGTCACATCACTGAGTGGCACAGAGGCAACAGAAGGATTGATAGCCCAATTGGTACACTGCAGCTCCCTCCAGTATTGCATAAGTAGTTACAGAATGGCACAAAGAGGTCACTCCTGCTTCAGTTTATTAGATATGAAAAATTTGCTAAGTTAATTGCAACACAAAAATATTTTAAAATTAAAAGGAAGCTCCATTAACTTGAAAATGTGAAATTGAATACAGATTCAGCGTGAATAAAGAACCGCTTTTAAAAGAAAATACAGAATTCCAGGTGACAAGGCAGTAGGGAGTTAACTGCCAATGTATCTAAATGACCTATGTGCATCCACTTCAGTGTGTAAAACATACAGTATAAAAACTATCATCACCTCAACCAAATTTCTCTGGTAGCTTCTTACTATAGACAACCTCTATTTAGAAATATTCGACTACATGTTATTTTTGTATTTGACAGGAGAAGCATTGCACTTATTCAACACCTTCATGGCTTCCCTTGACTGATTATTAAGGGCTAGAAGTTTTCCTATACTCTATTAAACTGTTCTTCTGTCTGTCATGAATGAATGAAGTCATTCACATTAGGATCTAATTTCCAGGCTAGTGGAAGCTCAGACTTTCTTGATATCATGACCTGCTATTCCACGTTCCACCACAACAGTGTGTAGTTGCCAGTGCTGCCAGTCTAACATATGCAGAGTAATGTTTGCTGCTTTACAGCAGCAGATTTTCATGTATTACCCACACATCTGAGCTGATGCAGAAGGGAAGAAGCTAGATGTAAATCAGCTACCAGGCAGAGACAGTAAAGTTTGAAAAATCCACAAAAGGCATTAAGCAATGCTGCTATTGATTTGCATTTCTTAAGTGAGAAAAGTCATAGCAGATGTTTCTTCCTCCCCTCCCCCAATAAACTGCAACACAGAATTCCCCTACACAGAGAAGTGGTTTCCATGCCCTCTACTGACCAAGCAATTTTACTGGACTTCAGTTATGCCCAAATGAGAAGAGACTTACACATCACTTCAGACAGAGGAACTGAAATCACCAAAAATATAAGCAAGTAGCTTACCACAAAGTTATTACCTTTCCACTGCTCTTTCACTTGGTCATTATTCAAAACATTGATCTCCATTCCAAGTTTCCTGCATGTTTTCAACGTTAAGTTACTACCTTGCAGGTCCAGAAAAGTTTCATTTCTCAACAAAGAGCCTGTGACAAACTGAAGCCTTATTTGATTTACTTTTTCTGGGTTCCAAAGCAAGAAGTTCAGCAGAGTTTGGATGGAGTGATATAATTTTTTAAAAACCAGGAATATATTTTTTCCTTGATTTCAACGCTGCTTGGCAATCCTAACAAAATTTATGTAAAAGAAAAAAACCCCAAGCCCATTAACCTCTCTCATTGGATAGCAGAACACTAAAATCAGAACAGTCAGCATGTTTTTATTTACTGTATACATAGTGAATAGCCGCAATATCTGGTCTGTGGCTGACAATTAAAAATGCACCAGCATTTAGCTTAACTGTTTCCATTAGGAAAAAGATTTCACTGGCATAAAAAAGTCTAAAGGTGCAAATTGGTATCTACAATCTACAGAAGAAACCAAGTTCTTACTAACTTCAGTTAACTGAAAATTCAGCTTAACGTCCACCAAGCTGACTCATCACTGACAGGAAAATTTCAGTGCATCCTAGCCCAGAACCTGCTGGAAAGTAGGAAAAACCAAACCAGATCATATGAACTTCTAGGGCACTAGTAGGTCACTCCTCAGCACCATCTTTCAGCAGGCTTTGATTCCAGGAAGCATCTGGCTTAAAATACATGCTTATTTCAACTGTTACACGTATGCATTAAGTCATCAGAGTGAAGGCCATAGGATACAGTCTTCCCTCCTATTTAGCAGGCCACAGCCCATTTTTGCATGACTGATCAGTACTCTATTAATACACAAAAGTTATTCCAGTCTAAAGACACTTCTGGGTACCTGTGCCAACAGGTACACAGACACAGCTAGCTAAGGGAGATTCTTCTGCACACACACTTCATTCCAAATAAGCTCTGCTACAGTACAGTCAGCATTAACAACACCCTAAAGGGTAAGGGGGACTTTAGCAGTCTGAAATCTTGAGATCATTTTGTAGACCAAGACGCACTCTTCTAGCATTAAGAACAGACTCCAGATCACTTCCTTACTACAATTTGTTGGAAACAGAGCCCACCTGTCAAGCACTATACTTCAGTTTTATGATACAAGTCAGATGTAATTGCACCACAGATGTCTACTGCAAAGGGAAACTGTAAACCCAGAAGGTATTTCCCATCAATCTCGATAAAAATCAACCAGCACTTTCCTCAATTACAGAAAAACATTATAATTTGATGCGTCATGAATAAAACAAAAGTTTTACTTCATGTAGCTGAATGATCAGTTGTACTGAGGTGGCCATTCATAGCTGGCCAAGCAGTAATACAGTTACAGTCCTGATAACGTCCTATCTAATTGCAATATTTGGACACATACATACCCCTTCTAAAACAAGTATAGTTTGAAACTTTTTAGTGGGGCCAGGTTGGAATTCTATGGAAAGTAACCACTGGAGCTGAAATCTTTCAAAAGTAAAGATGCCAGGCTGAAATATTTAGAACAACTTCAAGCAAATAAGCTGACACTTTGAAAAATGCAAGTTTGTGGGAAAAGCCCTGTGCTAGTCCCATGTCTCTCTTATTAAGTATTCGAGAGTATGAAATTGACAATTGTCAGACAAGCTGGAGCTTTCTAAAGCTTTCTAAAGTGTGAGGCAGGTTGCCTGATGTTGTAGCAAGCAATTAAGGTTTGATAAAACCTTGAAATGAAACAGGTTGATGTAAGGCACTGTCAATTCAAATCACTGTGATTAGCTTAAACTCAGTTTGCATCTCTTTACCCTTCACTCCTTCCTGTGTTCTTAAGAGGAAAAAAAACAGAACACAAATTAAACAAAGTATCTACAGTAACTTCCTGCAAGACTGATTCTACATTCAAGTCTTATAAGCTAGTTTAGATAAATTACCTAGAAAAGCACAGCTCCTACAGGGATTCCAAGAACCTTCATAACTTTACTTTTTATCCTGAGCTATTTTTGCTTAAAAATACGTGATTATGATCCTTCTCATAAGGACATTCAGTGGTATTTACTTAATGAAGTTGAAACATGTTATTCGTACATGTTGGGTTGGGTTTCAGCGGGGGAGTAGAGTTGTTTTTTTGGAAGGGGGTTAACATATTGTTCCAATGTTCCAGTGTTTCTCAGATTTCCCCCAACACCTTATCTACTAAACTGATCAGATCCAAAATGTATTCTGACAAGTACAAGTTACCAAGAGATTAGATATATAAAAATAACTTGTTGTAAGTGCTAAGAACTGTTTAACAATTCTTATCAGGAAGGTGTTACAACAAACAAACCTGTATTTGATTCTTTTACATGTAAAAGTTTACATGGTTTTACATTATTTTCAATTACCTAAGAACTTCTTCTGCCTGCCAGGCAGCATCTTCCTCTTCTTCCCAGGCATTAGTATTTTCTTGCCAAGTGTCCAAGTCTCCAAGTTCAGGCTGAAACAAAAGAAGATAAGCTCTCAGCACATGGAAAAGTAGATAAAACATTTTTATCCTCAATGCTTCAGACTTCCTGAAATATATGATATATGACAGTACTTCTCAGCTTATTGCCTATACATTTCCTGCTGCTCTAACACTGACCTTTCCAGTTAACTATTGGAGGGTTTTTTGGATTCTTTTGGTCAGTAATAAAGGAAAGAAGGGAGTACTGGAGTGCATTTTTAGGAAGGAGAAGATGAGCAGATTGAGTAGATAGCATGAAAGATTTCTGGAAGTTGCACTGACGAGCCAACACGTTGGTGTGTCCAAAACTCATTTGTGTGCTACTCTTACTTACTAGAAGCCCTTTCCTGAATTATTTTCATTACAGATAGTCTAAAGAAAGTGGTATGCCCATCCTGTACTGCTCTCTGCCTAGGCCCTTCGGTGCACTATGTTAATCAAAGTAGATGCACTGTCACAGAAGGCAAAGAAGAAGAGAGAATAAGAGCATCTCCCCCTAAACAGCCAGGCTATGAGGTAACTAGACTGTTTTTTTTCTTTTCAAAGGCTAAGAGCAAAAGTTAGCATACTGTTAGAATACAATCCCTACAGAAAAGAAGGGAAAAAGTGTAAGTTAAAAATTATTCCAAGATAATAAAGCAAAGGTAACCCAGAAGCTTTCAAGAGGGAAAAAAACCAAACCAAACAAAAAAAACCAAAAAAACCCCCAACAACAAAAGCCTGTCCTTTTCTTAGGAACTCACTGTGCAGAATCCAAATCTGTTGCTTTAGAAGACTAGCAAGTACACAAGTGCTTGCAAGCTTCTTACCTTTTTATCACTTAAGTTTCTTAGTAGAGTATATTAGATATACTACTACTTTGCTTTGAACCCAATACTCAATTTTAAAGCAATTTACATTACTCCACAACCACTCCTCTTCCTCCTTACAATGCATACCTTAGGCAGACAACCCTTTTTGTACAGAACAGTTATTTAACTGTTGTAAATATGAGATCAAGAGCATACTTACAGATTGGTGAATAAAAGGAATATCTTGTGTAGCTGCCAATCTGCTAGAGAATCCCGTGTTTCCCTCCGGAATCCCAAAATTTAAAGGCTCTCGTTTTTTAATAACTATCTGAAAATATTTAAAAAAAAAAAGTGGTAAGTTAAAGCATGGCACAGATTCCTTGGTGATCATCTAAGTGTGCCTGTGAAGATACAGCCACTGAACACTGCACTGCTTCTCAAACCTGCTCAGTTCTGGAAGCCGTACAGTCAAATGAACTGATAAGTGAGAGAAGCTAAACTACAAAAGACAAGAACTCCCTCCATCCCCATTTTTTAAGTCACGTGGAAATGTATGATTGCATCAAAACAGAGAAAGGGCACAAAAAATTACAGATCAAGTAGCCACATCTCCCCAGTACTCACATAAGCTCACATGACATAGTCCTTGGAGAAATCCTGCTTACATGACAAGTCATTGTAAGATACTGTACTTGAAGACAGTGCTGTCAGCACAGCTTTACAGCTTAAGAGCATGATCTCTCCTAACTACTTCAATAGCATATCTGAGCACAATTTAAGTTTCAATAGCTGAAATGCAATACACTATCACATCAACTGAGAAAGCTCTGTATGGTTTTGGCTGAAAAATCACACACTAACAGTTCTCTTAAAAGGCTTGTTACCAAATTTAACATGGCTGCTAAGATCCCTTTCTTGTCTTGAACTCAAGATATGAACTTACTTACTTTGTTTAGCCTACTTTACATCTCTGCTACTTCCAAAAGAGGTGAATCGACAGATACACTGATTCTACAAACCCTAGTACCAACACAATAAAGGAAATAGGACTATGTCAATGACAGACTCTGACTGAAATTCCATCTCCAAACACTGTAGATAGGAGTAGCAACACAAGTAGATGGCACTTCATACACTGGGGTTTATAATGAGTCCGGATTTGAGGGAAATACAAAAGAAAATTCATATTTAAGAGTGTTAGCAAAGCTAAGTTAGCAGAAATGTTCTTTACAGTGCCTGTAGTGGTCTCAGATACATTTAAACTACACGGTATTTTAGTACATAGTATTCAAACAGCATGGACCCTTAACAAATTTTACTCTGCACCTGAAGCTCAAACTATTAGGCAAAAAATGTCATTAGATACAAGGGAGAAGTCTAGCTCTTCCCCAGTCCTCCTCTGCCACCCTCAGATTTTGGAAGATCAAAATCCTTAAAAAAATTTAGTCCACAGCATAATGCAGATCCTGAATATACAGAAAACTGACCCCAGCATCATGTTCAGTTCATAGGACCCTAGGAAGATTCAGGTTGGAAAGGGCCTCAGGAGGTCTGTAATTCAATCACCTCCTCAAAGCACTGTCAGCTCTAAGGCTGATGAAGGTACTAAGGACTTATCTGTTTGAGTCCTCAAAACTTCCACGAACAGAGCCTGCATAACTGCACTGATAACCTGCTCTAGTGTTTTACTGCTGTCACTGTGAAAAGGCTTTTCCAGTTGACTCAAAGCCCTACAAGAATGCAGGTGGAAGATTTCCATGCAGAAACAAGACCTGCAATTACCACAAATTTAACCAGCATTTATATACAGCGTTGATGCTTTTGTGGATATGCCCATCCATGTTATCTCCATAATAAAAATGGAGATTTGAAGAGTAAGTTACTTGGAAATATCAGTTACCCAATTCCAGCCTCCCCAATATAACTTGGTGAAACAAGGAATGATTGTTTTCTGAAATAGAAGCGTTACAACCTCAGGATTCACTCAAGCAGGACATGGAATATCTTCATTCAAATAATGGAAGGGTATGAGCATAAGTATCCCAGTGCAGTGGTTACACTTTCAGAATTATAGCAACTTGAGAGTTCTCACATTATACTTCCCAGAGCTTTCAGACTATGAAATTCTTTGTAAGTTTCCAATAATATTAAACCCAAAGATGTAAACATGAACTAGCATCACATTTGGTAAAACCTCGAAGAGCCAGTACTTTTAGATGGGCATGTTAGACTAGTCATCAACACCTATTCGCATTTCAACAGGACAGCTTAATTCTAGCAGAAGCACCTTCTATAACTTGGCAATCTACTTGTAGCCTATTTTAAAGCTCTAAGTATAGGTGAAGGTACAATACCTACTTTTTGAGTTTTTCTTATAGTTGGTGTCATGTCTTTGAAATAGTCAGGTTCCATTTGTTCCAAAGGATTTTGCTGAGCAGCCACATTACCATTCCCACCTTCAATCTTCACACTGGTAGGTGCATCTTCATCCCAAGAAGACCAGTCTTCTACTTCTGCCTGAAGAACATATTACAAGTTAATATTATGTACAAGTAAAAATCTGTCACCTTGCATCTCACTAAGTTACATACTCATTATATAGCATATATAATAATATGGTATCTTTCTAAGGTATATACCAATCCTGGTGTAGGACTGGTATAATCACCCTGTTAAGGGGTTATCTATTAAGTCACTTACCACTTAAGCAATTACCTGTTTAGGAACAGATGAATAATCCACTGTAGTTGGCAAAGTTATCTGGTCTCCACTTAACTTTCGCCCTCTTCCAGACCTGAAAGAAAAATGTAGGATTCCTCCAAGCTCTGAAAACATGAGCACTATGTTTAAAAAAAACAAAAAGGAAGTCTGAGAACAGCACTACTGAAAACAGTCATGGATAAAACATTAAGTGCTACCTTAGTATTAGCTACTGCCAGTAAAAGTCT
Organism: Piaya cayana; assembly: GCA_013389865.1. Taxonomy (NCBI): domain Eukaryota; kingdom Metazoa; phylum Chordata; class Aves; order Cuculiformes; family Coccyzidae; genus Piaya; species Piaya cayana. The sequence goes on along the minus strand of WAAB01007307.1, from coordinate 89,818 downwards.
GCTGAATAAAGAAATTTCATTATGCACTTAAAGCAGTCTTCACAAGAATTTCAAAGTAAAATTTACTTTTAAAACTACAATAAAAATAAAGTAGAAGCAAATCTAATAAACATGAAATGGACAAATGAACTCAGTTGTTTGCATAGTCAGCTACTTGCAGAGTCACTTACAACTTTCAGATTGTCATTGCTTACAAAAGCAAACAACACTGATCTACCTTTGTTCAAAGATAAACATTTCTACCGTAAACTGAGAAATCTTTCTCCTTAGCCACATCTAACAAAACACTTCTGACTTTTTCCTTCAAAGTTTGAGCAGAGTAGAGGAGCAGAATTACTTCCCTCAGCCTGGTCACACTTTTTTGAGACAGACTCAGATATATTTGGCTTTCTGGGCTGCAATCACATACTGAAAAAGCTCATGTTGAGCTTCTCATCCACCAGCACCCCCTTGTCTTTCCCAAGGCTACTCAATCTGTTCTCTGCTCGGCCTGTATTTGTGCTTGGGATTGCCCTGACCCAGGTGTAAAACCTTGCACTTGGCCTTGCTGAACTTCATGAGGTTGGCACAGGCCCACCTCTCAAGCCTGTCAGGGTCCCTCAGGATGGCATTCATGCTCTCCAGCATGCACATAAACCACCTAGATATTTGAACACTGTCATTAAGTAAAGATCACAATAATACTTTAAATATTCTTAGCTCACATTCACTATATTTTAAAACCTTACAATGTAAGAGAAAGAAATTCAGGCTCACTCACATTTTCCCCAAGGAGCGTAAGCTCCCATAGCAAGACAGTCATGTAATTAACCTTATGCCGCTTGGAACAGTTAAGTTTCATTTATTACTACTGATGAGAATACAACTGGAAAAATGCCATTTAGAGCTAGCATCTATTAGTCTTACTATTAAAGAACATTCCAACACCAACTCAGAATAGCTGAATTGCTTGCAGTACCACCTCTGCTGCATGCTGGTGAGTGCTTAGATATATTTTTCGTACTTTAAGCCAAATAGATTTTTTTCTTAAGATCAGGCACTATCATCAAACTTTAAAGCCTTATATAATAAGCTCTAGACCCTTTAGAAGCTGACCCTTTAAGCTGAAAAACAACACAGTTTAGGGACAAAGGAAGGTGAAAACACTGTACCCTCAAACAGGATTGAGACTTCTGGTTCTGGCTGAATAGAGGCTTAACATCTGGCTGATGTCCCTAAAGGAAACCAAAGCTTGGAAACAACCTCCTTGAGAGCTGTACAACATACCTACATTTAACACTATTCTAAAACATCACTTATAATTACATATATTTTCCTATTTGTATGAAGAAGACTCCAGCAAGTGGGTTATAGCAAGCATTCATCTAGTTAAAATGTTTACACTGATAAAGATGAAGGTGGCAGGAAACAGCTTCTGCCATATAACATAGGAAAGAATATGCCACACACTGCAGCACTGAGGAAAGCTACATACCTCCAGTTCTTCTACAAAGGGAACAAGATACTTATAGCAACTGCTGCTTCACAACCATCCTCAGATATTGATTGCTGCTCTGAATGCCAAATTCCTCAATAATTCTTGGGTTTCTCCTTACTTATTAGCAGCATCCACATTTCTCAGCAGAAGACAACCAGAGTTTTTGAACAAAATGAAGTTTCATCTCTTTATATATTTGTTCCTGGAAACAGTGGAGTCAGGCAGGCTTTCGCTTATGAAAACCAGTTTTAACTATTTAAAGAGATGACTAGTACTATATGTAAACTTTACACCAAGTAGGAAGATGTATGATCTGTACAGGCACTTGTTTAAATGAAAAGCTATTGAAAACTATATAATCTAAATAAGTACTAGATCATACCCACTGAATTAAAATGCACACTTAAATCACATTTGCTGATTATCAGGAATATTCATATGTCAGGGTGCATAACAGGAAAATAAAATTTATCAAGCTATAATTTGCAGCTGACATCAAACAGGATAAACATCTGTAGTTAATGGACTGAACCAATTTGATCCACTGACTTGTTTATATGAAAGATTTTAAACTTTCATTCTTTCAACTAATTGTTATTCACGTAAGTTCTCCTACTTTTTACTACCAAACAGTTCCTCAATTGTTCATTTCAAGGATATGGTTCATTCTAAATTTGAAAACTGGAAGAAAATACTGTGATTACACCTACTAAGCAATTACCTGCTTATAAAAGCTATCTTAGCACTTAGAGGCATGAATGCTCCAGATAATATAGAAGCTATCATCAATTCAATGTTCTGACTTCTTTTTGAACTTGAACAGCAGTACTCCTAATTTAATTTGGAATTCAAATCACAGAATCAAGGACAACATATATATAGTTGTATGCAGCATTAAAATATATCTTTTTGAAGGTTCAATAGATCTACCCCCTCTGCTCCTGTACTATTGAACTGTAATATTAAACAACCATAACTCGAGGTTTTTTAATGATTGTAGGTACTACATTGCTGCATTCATGGGTCTACAACTCAAACACTAAGCATGGCTTGCAAAAGTAAGCAAAATAAGTCACGTTCACTAAAAAAACGGCAGTTCCCTTGAACTTCGGTCACTGTTCTCCAAACTTTTAAAGGAATATTCAATAGGCAGAAGAATCTGAAGTTTCAGGCAACCATTTTCTGACAAAGTAGGATAAGAATCATTTACATTTATTATAAAAGCTTACTGACTGATGACTGTGTGGATGCTGCCATTAAGTGAACCTCTTAAAAAAACAACATATCACTTGCCAAGTACTTCCAGAAAATGTGGAGAACAATTTTCCTTGAAGTTTGACACAGCATAATTTTAAATGGCAATTTTATAACCCTGTAATAGCTGCTTAGAAAACACTTCTTATTAGAGCTATCATACCACAGAATATACTCACAATTGCACTACACAGACATTTTGAACTCTGAAGGAATATGCAGATTAAGGAATGAATTTGACTTAGATTTTATCCATCTTGATTGCTTTGCAGTTAGTAAAATCAGAACTGGGAAAAGTGGGTGGGTGCTGGGAGAAAGAAAGAAGTGCAAGAATCTGCAATTAAAAAGGTAATCAAACTAAATAAGGCATGTTTACCTGCATATTAACTTTTTAATGAAAGATAGCACTGCTGCCAGGCAAGTACAGATTTTAAAAAGTCGAAACTGTGTTATGGCCATGGTGAAAAACCCTTCCTGCAAGAGAAAAAAAAGTTAAGATGTAGAGGATTATACATCTTTACATAATTCTTGAAGACAATTTCCTTAGTTGCTGATAAGCAAGGAGCATTCTGTGAAACTATTAATGCAAGAGATGAGGCACCTGCAGCAAGGACGCTACCTTCCTACTATCAAGACATTTCACTGATATAAATAACACAAATACCTAATGCATATATCCTTTAAAGAAACAGCAAATAAGCACAGGCAAAGTCACAGTCAAAGATACTTTTAAAGGACAAGTGCAGGCAATCAGTTGCCATGACTGTACACCTGAACTGTTTTAGACACTTAGAATGGCACCAATCATCGCAATGAAAGGTGAACAGAGTAATCATTGATAAAAAGCTCACACTTGCTTGAGTAAGTCTTGCATATGCAAATTACAAATTTAGTTAAATCAAAACCCCAAACTGGCTATTTGAATTTAGTTTCCATTTTAATGGAAATGTACAATGAGAACAAACACTTATTTTAGAACCATTGTCACTAAAAAATTATGAGCAAAGAAAGACACTGTTCAATCTGTGTACACTATCATGAGTTAACCACTAGATCTATCAATGTTCCTATCAATCTCTGGCTGAAGCCACTTATGTTGGAAGCTACTTTCAGCTTCAGTTTGATAATCTGGAGAATTTCTACTCAGTATAGCACATTATTCCAACAGATCCCCTCAAATAAGTACAGATTGGCTTAGAATAATCTGCTGTAATTCAAGGAGTCCTTTGCAGTCTTCTACAGGTAAAAGTAAAGAAGAGGTTAGGCTTCATAAATAGCTTTTCATTAGATACATCTACACTTGTAATAAGATTTTATGTTGCAAGTTTAACATAATTCCTGGTGTTTTGCAGAATCAAACTCTATAACTCCATTAAGGGTTATAAAGCAGGTATGCATTTATTCGCCGGCGGGTGCAAGGGGGTAACCCTCCAAACTCGCACACCAAACAGTCTAACAAGCAGACAGATATAGTGTAAAGACATGCCTATTCATAAGCGCCTATTACATATTCATGACCTTCCCCGTTCCTTATTATAATTAGATTCGAGAAGCTTCTTCTATACTTGCGCAGGCGCGATGTTGTGGTCTGGGACTCAGGGTTGAAGTCATCTTCATCTTCCTCATGAACTGTCCCCTGAATTCAAACTGTGCGCAGGCGCAGTCTCGTCCTGGTTGAGCTGCAGTTGTTTTCTGCATTCCAGTTTCTCTTATCAGCATCCAAGGTCTTCAAGGCCTTTGCTAGCAGACAGTGCGTATTTCAGTAAGCTAAGCTGTCTGAGTTTACTTAACATTTCTGCAGTTTTTCTAACTAATGTTTATGCCCGCACATCACTGGTGAGAAGAGAAGGCAGCCCTGTGACATTTTCCTCAGGCCATAAGTACTCCATGGAAGGACAGCTTGATTTCAAATATGTTATGGCATTTAAATCACTGTTTATAATCCAGGTTTTAAGTTAGGAAGAGTCAGAAGGGTGGATCATTAGGTAGGCTGCTCCAATACTGCCCTGAGGATTTTATTAAAAAGTACATTGTGGGATTTTTGAGCTTTATGGAGCTTAGACTTATTTTTTTATTGGTGCTCATTTGCTAGATAATGTAACTAGTATTAAACACTATAGTAACACAGTACTGGAAATACTGCTTCACACATAGTCCAGATAAGAAATATCTGCTACTGAAAAAACGTACAGGGAGCTATTAAACAAATAGGCTGTTTTACTGTAATACGGAAGGTTTAAGTCAATAAGTAACCACCAAATTAGAGACCACAATACCAAGGTGAAGCACAGGAGAAAGGTCTCACAAGACACATTTAACTCCTTAAACACTAGTGGTGTCTTAAATTCATTTCACGGGAGACTTAGAAATGTAAAGAACCTTATACAAGAGTGGGTATTAAAACAGCTTTTCATCTAACAGTAACGGGGAACAGTCAAACTTCCCACAAAGAAGCAAGAATAGCAAACACCATCCGACATATTTAGCTTTTAGCTTTAAAGACAGGCCTATCATTTTCTATTGTGCTCAAGCAGTTCCTCACCTTCTAAAATAAGCAATTTTGACAATTACTAGGTGACAGGAGAATGCATCAGTCAAGAATTGGAAAAAATCAGAAACCGTGGAAGTTAGTGAAAAAAGAATGGATACCAACTAGATAGACAGTTCTCTATTCTAAAGGTAGAAATTATTACAAACCAACAGTGACTTGGTGAAAGAAATTGTTACTTTTAAAAGAGGCAGCTAGAAGCTGCCTGGGATTTGAGGCATGAAGAGCAGGTGAACTGCTGAAATGAGAATAAAAATACGTCTTTTCTGAAAGAAAGCTTGTTTAGAAGCTCACTCCGCTCTTCTTTATCAGAATGCACTCTTCTATTGACATGGAAGGCAGGAGGGAAGGAGCAGAAAAGTATCCAACATTAGAAAGAGTAAAGCCATTTCCCCCACTATATAACAACACACTGGACAGCCAAGACAGATCCTAAATTAAAAAGCAAACTACTGATTGAAAAGGTTAGAAAACAACCATTACTCAAAAACTTCTGCAGACTCTATACTATTTGTGCCCAAGTTCAAAGGACTGGGAAGTTTATAAGCTAAATGCAAAACTACAACCAAAACAACACTCAAGTGTGTCACATATACAGATACGTGCACAGATACAAGTACATATAACCCTAGATTTTAAATTTATCTCCATTCTTTAATATATCGAACTGTATACTGTATTGACTTCACAAAATATTAGTTAACAGAAAAACCATAATCTACATGGACTGGCTGACAAGCTTGCGAAGTACCCTGCTGACAAGAAGTTGATCCATTTTTCCTAGGTCATTCCTGTACACGGATGACTACACTTCCAATATTACCAGTGTGCCTGCTTGGCAGGGTTCAATAGTTACCATCATTCCCCATGACAATCAGATAACTTGTGCCTCTCCACTCTGTGTACGTCATTTAAAAATTACAGAGTTATAAGTCACACACAGAATCCCATATCATATTTGAGTTATAGCTTAGCTTCACTTCAACTGTGGCAGTACTAGGCCCCTTCAAGGCAGTAAGTACTGCCTCTTCTCTTAACTTTGATTGTAGTCTTCCCAAATAAGTTAAGCTCTGTACACTACAATTTGTCAGATGCACAACCAGAGCTTTAGCAGCAATATACTATCAGCTAGCCATAGTAGCATTAGCAATCTTCCACCTTTGAAAAGTACTTCAATCAGTCTATCTGTGCTAATTAAGATATGAAGCAGTATACATACACATTAATTTTGGCAATATGCTAAAAGCTATTTAAAATAGAATATTGAACCAATTATTGGCTCAAGATTAGGACAAGTCAAACGTTCACCACAGTGCCTGAAACAGCAACAATGCAAATGCTTCAAGTGCTAAGGACTAAACTACCCAAAAAGAAAAGTTAAAGGAAAGCTAAAGGTTTCAAGTTTTGTTTGGTGCCTTTTGCTGCTGTTTTTGTGTGCCCTTAAGGGTTGCTTTCATTAGGTTGGTTTCTTTCTTTTTTCTCAAAAGAAAAATTATATTCTGAAGCAGTTGTATGAATATAAATGTATATTAATGGAAACAAAATATTTCTTGAGTTCACTGCAAACTCAATTCTCCTGATACCATTAAACTAAACCTGTTAATTGAAACATTCTTTTCTTGTCTTCTGTCCTTCTCATACATCAGAAGGAAGCACGGTCATATACCTTCCTTATCTCACAAAGTGGAACAAATACTGAACAGTGTAATGCTAGATGGCAGGGCCACAACTTTCTTCTTTTCCTTTTCTTAAGCTTTTCCCTGATAATCAGGTCCAGGAGGAACTACAATTATATCAGCAGCTGACTATTACAAAGGACAGCACAGAGACGTAACACGAAGTGTCAATGCTCCAGCAAGAATCCTAGAACATTTCTTTACCGATGGAGGCAAAGGTGAAACACTGGACCAGAATTCAGAAAACATGATAGAATTGTCCTTCAATGCTTACGCTTACCACACCTCACCTCTCCACTTGTAAATGGAATAGAGCCTTCTTTCTCCCATACTGATGCAGAATCATAAAATGGCTTGGGTTGGAAGTAAGCTTTATAGGTCATCAAATCCAACCCCTCTGCAGTAAGCGGGAACATCTTCAGCTACCAGGTTTCTGAGCCCCACCCAGCCTGACCTTGCATATTCCCAGAGATGGGGCATCTACCACCTCTAGGCAACCTGTTGCATGTTTCACCACACTCAGTGTGAAAAACTTCTTCCTAACTTCTTCCTTCTAGTCTAAACTTCTCCTCTTTTAGATTAAAACCGCTACTCTTGTCCTATTGGTACAGGTTTCTCCCCATCTTTCTTATAAGCCCCCTTTAAGTATTGAAAGGCCTATAAGTTCTCAGAGCCTTCTCCAAGCTGAACAATCACAACTCTCTCGGCCTTTCTTTGCAGGGGATGAATTCCAGACCTCTGATCATTTTTGCAGCCCTCCTCTGGACCCACTGCAACAGGTCCATGTCTTTCCTGTGCTAGGGCTCCAGAGGTGGATGCAGTATTCCAGGTGTGATCTCACCACAGTATAGCTTCTAATGCATTACATTTATCAGACTTACTGTCAACTGAGCCTTGAAGTTCCATTACAACATATATAAATAAGCAAATAAAGCAGTACATGAATCCTCATTAATTTAATTCTAGCAGTGCCTGCAACTGTTTGGTAACAGACACCAAGCTTTGTTTGAGTTTGACTTGCATAGCTCATACTGCCTTCCACTGGTAAAAAGTCACAGCAATTGCTCACATTAAGATGAACACAAAAGGGATTAAAGTATGGCAGCAGCAAACACCGTGGAGCCAAGTCAGAAGAATGAGGCAACTTGGTCCCAAAAACATTTTATGGATCCATTAAGGAAATGCAGAGAAGAGAGGGAAATTTTATAAGTTTAACTGACACATTTTTACACTGCTTTCAGCTTGCAGCAGTGGCCTGGTTAAAACTCCTAGCATCTCTGACTTCACTGATGCTAGCCAGCAAATCATCTGTGCAGCATGCACAGTCCAGCTGAGTTAGTCAAACAATGGTGCAACAAGAAAGACACTCACTAGCCTCCACTGTAGCATGTCGTCATCTGGAGAAGCACTTACTCCTTCACAGTTAACTGCACTCACAAACACCACTTAGGCAATATTTCATGGGACAAAGACAATCCTAAAGTAAAGTTGCCTTGTGACATGAAAACTGCTTTACAGACTTGTTTTCTCCTAGTGAAGTCATCTCCTACTGACATTGAAAAACATCAAAACACTCATAAAGCACTTAGCCTGCGTTCCTCTGGTCCCTTACAATGCTGAGCGATTTGTGTTATGCAGTTTTCTTTAGATATCACCACCTTCTGAATGGAACTTCTGCCTTGAATTACCAGTGTCTTGTAAATTGATTACATTTTCTTTCACACCAGCTCATCCGTGACTCTGGAATGAATACATGAAGACATCTTGGAAACAGCGACTTTAACTTATATTAAACACAGCCAGCTAAACAGCCAAAGGATGGCATCTAAATAAAACTAAAAATAACTTGTCTGAAACTGAAAGGCTTCCCGCCAACTACATATTTACATAAGTAGCCACAATGAAAGCCTCACCCTCCTAAAGTGAAATGAGAAGTCCACTTCCTAGTACAAAAGGCTAACGTGTCCTTAAGTGCTTACACGTGTCAGCACTAAAACTCCACAAAAGCACCACTGAACCACTATGCTTTCACTAGGAAAGCTGACAAAAACCTACTGAGTACCAGATGTTCAGTCCAAAGTGTCAGTGGCAAAGATAGGATTACTTACAAGTTCATTTGGGTGGAATTTTACAGTAGAGTGGCCACAACAATTTTAAAATGCCCATGAAATGCCCATAGGGAAATGGAGTCTTATGAAGATTATAAGACGGAGTAAAAGAACTGTCTATTTTCAAGCACACAACCCTTCCTCCAAATTGCACACGTTACAAGATGTGCAAAGACATTCTGCATTTTAAAAGTCAAAATAATTCTGCTGTTCAGAACAGCAGTCAGTCAGGTACTAAAAGACACGAGCAGCATCTTCTGCATTCAGAAGAGAACAATGACTCTCTATAACAAGTAGGTTCCACTCCTCTCTTCCCAACTGATTTATGTGTGCGTTTTTCATTTGGTTAGGGTTTTTTTTAACCACTCTATATAGAAACATACATGGATAGATTAAATGGCAGCAAGACTGAACCTTGAAGCCATGCTACTATGGCATTAGAGAGAGGAATGGAATCCAAAGGGAAGATTTGGAGACATCTCCTTTATCTGACTATAGGTAGGTGGTCAGAAACATTCATAAGAGGTACTGGAGTTTCAGCACTAATGCTCCAGTGGAAGCACCCTACCTAGGCAGTTGTGAGGTAGCTAGGAGAGAAGACTACTCTGCCTGTGATGTACCGGAGTTAAGTCATTCAAGGTGTTCAAACCTAGGAGGAGATTTCACAACTATTGGGAGCTGCAGAAGATTCAAGAAGGAATGTTCATCTCTCTAACTAAAGACAGTAAAAACAGGGGCACGCTGGGGATTCCTAAGTTACACCCAACACACTGTTATACAATACGTAGAGTTTCAGCTTTTTTTAAAAACATGCTACTTCTAGAACCATAAAACTTCTATAGTAATACCACCTCATCTCACTCCTTCCTCCCCATGAAACTGAATACAGTTCCAATCTTGTTAATGTGAACTTGCAAAGTTTTCTGTTCAGAACTAGAGTAAGTTCTATTTTTCAAGGCAAAGTTAGTTAAAATAGAAAGTTATAACCACAGACTAATCAGTCATTCTTTGACAATATCGTATCTACAAATGCTATTGTCTTCCAAAAACCAGCATGGAGAACAAAGACTTAAGTCATGCAATCCCATGATACTACAATACATCGTTCACATTTGCAAGTACTTGAGGTAATGCACTAATTCATGTAACTGATTTTGCACACAAAGGTGTAAGACACAGAGACGGAGTTTAAGAGACCCCAGTTCTGTTCCAGTTCCTACTAGCCACCCTGGACTTCAAGTTACCTTTAACTACACAGATATCCAGAGGTGGTAAATTAACACTCTCACTGTTATGACCACAAAATCATCTTGCAACATCTGCTGTCTCCGCAAGCACCAGCTGTTTACAATCAAGACAGACTACAAGACATGCTGTGCAAGACAGCTTAAAGAAATCTCTACAGGGCACGTTTGTATTTCTAGACTATTCAGAGGACGATAAAGCAGCAAGTTATACTGTTTTTCATTACATGTACAATTGAGGCACTTGGATTGTGAATTCATGACCATGAAATAGTGCCCCACCATTCTACAAGCACAACCCAGACTCCAGTGTTGTTAGAGACAACATGGAAGCAAGATGGTAGCACTTAAGTTTTCTGTGAACTGTTCAGCAATTCTCAAATCTCTAAAGATGTACAAGTCAACTTTCATGTTAACTGTTATGTGATTTGTCAGTCAGTATGAACAAGGAAATATTTCAGACTATATTACTCAAAACAGCAAGGTCCTACAGAGACCTAGAAACACCAGAAAAAAAACTTCACACCTCACTTATCCTCCTCCACAGGGTGCCAAGCCTCCCAGTCCCTTCAGCGTTTTTCTAGCCCAGGAAATTCCCCACCTCCCCTGCCTCCACCCCAGCAAGGGCTGGGGCTGCAGCCTTTGAACAAAAATCACAGAATCGTTAGATAGAAAATTTTTGCAATCATCAAGCCCAACTATACCTGTCCACTACTAAATCAGATCTCTAGCAATTCATCCCCCATTTTTTAAATCCCTCCAGGCATGGTGATTCCACCATCTCCCTGGCCAGCAGTTCCAGTGCCCGATATCCCTTCTGGGTGAAGAAGTTTTTCCTAATGTCCAACCAGAACCTCCCGTTGCGCAGACTGAGGGCCAGGGGGTGTCAGGCGCGGCGGCGGCCACAGCGCCCGGGGCGTCCCGAGCGCGCAGGGGAGCGGGGCGAGGCCGCCACTGAGGGAAAGCCGCGAGGCCCCCGCCGCTCACCTGGCCCGAGGGGGAGGAGGGCCGTCCGGGGGGCGCGGGGCGCCAGGGGCCGAGGCGGCCGCTCCCGCAGCCTCCGCCCTCGCCGGTCGCCCCTCATTCAAAGCCGGGCGCACTCCACCGCGCCGCCACCACCTCCCGCGCCGCCATCTTGGCCACCTGTCACACGGGAGACGGGCCCACCCCTTCCGCCCGCGCCTCTTCCCCTCGCGCCGCCAACCTGCGCTCGCGCCCGTGCCCGCCTCCCGAGCCCCTAGCCCCGCCCCCAGAGCCCCAAAGCCCCGCCCCTAGCCCCAAAGCCCCCAGACCCACGTGATCTTGTCTTTGAGATGGGGTAAAATTGCAACAGGGGTGGTTGTGAAGGAGGATGTGGCTGTTCAGCGCGGATCACACCTAACATAAGGCATAAAGGTGTCTGGAAGAACACTGTTTGAAAAAAATATGCTATAAAAACATGCTGTCAAGAGTGACTTTCTAAAAGAGTACAGTTAACGTGGAATAACTTTAGTTTAACCAAAAATATTCCACTTTTTGTAATGGTAACTACTTTTAGTATATCATCAATGNCCTCCCGCGCCGCCATCTTGGCCACCTGTCACACGGGAGACGGGCCCACCCCTTCCGGCCGCGCCTCTTCCCCTCGCGCCGCCAACCTGCGCTCGCGCCCGTGCCCGCCTCCCGAGCCCCTAGCCCCGCCCCCAGAGCCCCAAAGCCNTGTAATGGTAACTACTTTTAGTATCTCATCAATGTTGTCGGGGTCCTGCTTACGTGGTTGTACTGGTGTTCCTGTGTGGTTGGCCAGATGCTGAGCTGTAAAGTTGGAAGTCACAAAAAAAAAAAAGTGCTGAAGTGGCTTTTGCCAGGGTGCAGCCTTGGCTGGCTGCTTGGCAGCATCTCCATTCATCCTGCCATATGCTTAAAAAAGTGCTTCTGTTGTCAGCTGCTTGGCCTCTGAGTAGATGTATTCATGCACTGCTGATGGGCAGAAGAGAAGGAGGGAGATGTAACATTTTCCAGAGCTCTGTGTGCACTCCCAGTTGCCTTACATTCCACGGGCTCAGTAGATGGGGAAAGGGGTGCTCTGTCCCCTTCTCGCTGGGAGGCCTAGCCCACTTCTAGGGAGGCACTGACATAAAATCCCTTCAGCTCCAAACCATACCACCCAGTTCTTCTTTTCTATCCTGTAGTATTTAGCTATGAAATAACCTTGCTTGGTTTACACACACAGCCTTTCTGTTCCTTAAGTAAAAAAGAATTCTGTGCACTAAGTTCAAGTTAATAGAAAGATGGACCATAGCGTAGTGTTAACATTCCAATTCAGATCCTCTAAATACTTGAGTATCTAGCATGCTGCTTTATAAAAAGAGCTATATACATGGACACACTTGTGTGTGCATGTGCGTGTGCATGATTTGCATTTAGGAAAACTGGATAGTCCATTAGCATGGAAAGATAAAGTGATGAAGTTTTCTTGGGGAAAGCATTTAGGAAAGCAAAGGATTTTCCTTCAGATTTTTTTTTCTTTTTGAGGCAGGGAGATTAATGAAGCTGTCCTTTGTTCCTTCATACTTCAACATTTGTTAGAAGAATTTCTTTCTATTAGTAAACTGTGAGTTTGCCAGATCTATTAGTCTCATTTCAGGAAGTACGATTCTAAAACTGAAAAAAGAACTTAGCAGTAATAAAAAACCCACCTCCTTAAGTTAATCATGAATCCTCCCTTTTCCTATTTTAAAACAAATCAATTCAGAAAAAAAGACATTTATTTATAGCTCAGAAACTTCAAAACTCAAGTTCTTATCTGAGCACCTCTGTGCCAAACTCAAGGGTCTGTTGTAAGTGTTAAGAGCTCCAAAAATCTGACTAAAGTCAATGCCAGCTTCTGACAAACTTTATTGTCTCAGTAAAATTCGGTTTGGGACATCTAGCCCCAGTTTTATTGCAGGGAGACACAACTAGTTTTTATATAATGTAACCTCATATATATATCTGTATATTTATATATTCTAGAGGAGACAAAATCAAAGAAGGTAAATGAGGTAGTGAAAGAAATAAGTTTTTTCATTCTTTTTTCAATTTTTCCTGTTTACCTCGTGATAGTGAGGAAGTATTTTAAGTCATCTTTATCATTGCAGCAGTCAGTAGACAAGAAAAGGCATGGATAATTCTCTTTGTGATCTTTATTTAACAGAGGAAGAACAGTTCTATTTCAGCTGTTGACTATTGGATGAAACACGCCCTTGCAAAAATTGTGCAAGAAGGTATTTTGAAATCTAATATAATCTACTCAAATGTTAGCAAACTGATCCAGGATTTGGGCAGAAGCTTCCCTCAGACTGAAATGCACATGAAAAGGTTAACAAACAAGTTAGCTAGATAGGAGTATTTTTCAATACACAACTGAAGATTTTGTTATGCTTAACTGTTCCTGCCACTTCTGTTGTAGGTTCCAAGGGCATTGTGTGATGTCCAGTTACACCTGTACTGGGGTTAATAACTTCTGCTTGTGTTCAACTAAAGCAGATTTTTAATTTATGGAAACTGTAGTCCTTATGATTCATTCACCCTGGAAAGTGTTAGAAAGTAGCATTTAAGATGATGCTTAGCATTTCAAGAATAGAAGAGTTAAAAAACAGAGGACATGTATACAAGTCAGTGAACAGCTCTGGGCCTTAAACTTTTGGGGATGCCTGTGTTTTTTCTGCAAGGGAGCCGAAGTATAAACACAGAGTATTTATTATGGTGTTCCTTTCTGTCTGGAAGAAACTGAGCTGCTGCTGCCAGCTCCAGGGAATACTTATAGGCAAGTACTGCATTTCTGGAAGGTTTGAGTAGCCCCGAGCTAAGGGAGCTCATCCAGAAAAGCATTGAAAAATGAAGGATCCACCATATTTCTTCATAGTTTGTTCCAGTGATTAAGCAGCTGTACTTTTTACATATTCCATCTTGTTTAACATTTGAATTTGTCTTAATTCTGTTTTCACCTATTCTTTATGGTTTTCTCTCTTAGATTAAAGCATCTTGTTTCCCGTTTTCTCCCTGAGGAAGGTCTCATATACCACAACCATATTTTCTATCTATCAGCTTTCTTTTTAATAAATTAACACTGGGAGACGTTAAAAGCTGAACCAGCATTGCTAGCCCTCAGTAATTCATTTTTCTCTTTTCAGTACTCCTTTTTTGACTTCCTCCTTTCAAAAGCGCAATGTGTACATCATGAGTGTCAGTCTCTCTGATGCAGTATGTAGTGCTAAGATGGTGTTATGCTCATCTCTGTTCATGTATATTTCAAAGGTCCCATAGTAGCAAATGATGAGCCTTTCACTATGAACTCCAGTGTCATTGTTTTCCAGGGAATTATGCATTGCTTTTGCCCTCTGTACTAGATGTAAAAACTCGAACCTGCGCTGACTTTGTTCACAGGCAGCTGATGGGAGCCAGCCAACAGAAGAGGCCACTGCTCTGCCCTTGTCAGTAGTCACTCACAGGCTGCCAGCCACAGATTTATCATCAGTAACTTGGTAATTTGCCTCTCAAGCAATGATTAAAATAATAGATAACCTCTTTGCTATTAACATCAACAAACAGAAATCACCAGGGTTTTCTTACAGGGATATTTTTTGTGACCTACTACTAAATCAATTCACTAGTTATAAGGTAAGCATAAAGAACACTTTTAAGAATAATACCGTTGGAATGGAAATCACTATGGTAAATGCAGAATGCACTAGAGCAAGATTAGGCCTTTTTGCATTCTAAGCAGCATGCTGATCAACCTATTCATTACACAAAAGGGGTCAAGTATTAATTATTTATGAGAAAAGTATTTTATTTTTCCTCATTTTGGGCTCCAGTGTCAGGATGATAAGGTTCTATCTAATATGTAAGTTTGATATCTCAGCAGAATTTCTTGGTGATCTTATTGTTTGTTTGTTTTTTTAAACTGGACAATGTCAATGTGGAGGAGTATTCATAGGGAAATAATTATCAAACAAATTAGAATCTAACTAGTTTCAGTTCATTGTGTATTTCAGAGCCCTCAGGGCCTGACTAAGGGGGAGGCTGAGCTTGTGTTTCTCTATTGGTCTTTCACTGTCGGCAGTAGGACTATTCAATTCACTGATAGATAAAATTTGGATTAGTGTGCATCCAGAGCTATACTGATTTACTCTGGGTGTTATTTGACCCATTATTTCAATATCAATCTACAAAGTTCTTTTATTTTATAGTTTGTGAAACAAGGCTGTCCTCTGCATCTGAGAATGAAGCCTGCAGTTAAAATTACGACACCAGTAAGGAGACCTATTTATTTCTCAAGAAACCACCTCCCATTGCTGATTTCAAGACAAACCTAACTTCGTTCTTAGAAAATCCATCACGATACCTCTGATCAGTCCGCTCCGGTGTAACTTGGATCTGCATATGCCATCAAACATGATTTTGTCTTAGATACTGAATGGAGGCTGCACTGATGTGATTAATAGAACTCGCTGCAGAAACATGCAGCAATCAGCTGTTGACATTGGATAGCAGCATGTGTCACCCTGATGTGGGACCCACTAGTGTGTCTGGAAGACAGCCACTCCTCTTTCTGCTGGGCCTCTGGCTGCTCTTGCATTTTAATCCAGTTTGGGCAGAACCTTACAACTTATTTATGGACGCATGTGAAAGAGCTATTTGTCAAGCCTTTAACTTCAGATTGGTCAGCACAACTAGAAGGTAGTTTCATTTTCCTAAAAGGAACATGCTGCCCACGGGAGTGATTAAGTCTCAGGCTGAAAGCATTGGGGTTGTTCAACCTGGAGATGCCAAGGCTCTGGGACAACATTATAGCAACCTTCCAGTACCTGAAGGGGGCTACAGAAAAGCTGGGAAGACACTTACTACAAGGGCATGTAGTGATAGGACAAGGGGGAATAGATATAAACTGGAGAGGAACAGATTTAGACTAGACATAAGGAGGAAATTCTTTATGAGGGTGGTGAGGCACTGGCACAGGTTGTCCAGGTAAGTTGTGGATGCCCCTACTGTGGAGGTGTTCAAGGCCAGGCAGGATGGGGCTTTGGAAAGCCTGATCTAGTGGGATGCGTCTTTGCCCCTGGCAGAGGGTTGGAACTGATGGTCATTAAGATCCCTTCCAACTCAAACCATTGAATGGTTCTATGATCCCTGGAGTTACTTAAAAGATGTTGCGTTTAAGGACATTGTTTGGAGGTGAGCTTGGCAGTTAAAGGTTTAAGGTTGGACTCCATGGTCTGAAAGGTTATTTCTGAGCCCAGACAACTCCACGATGCTTCCCTGCGCAGTGCGGGCAGACAATGCTGCTGAGCCACTCCCAGCCTGCCAGCATAGCCCCAAGAGCCCTCCTCAAGGTAGCAGTGCCTGTTCTTTTCCCGGTGAAAATCTGAGGGGCACAGGACTGGGGAGCTTGTTAATCACACTTATTTTTTGAAAAGCTGATCAAGTGTGTACAACTGTATAAAATTTGGATTATTAAAAACTACAACAGGTTACACCATACTACAGTGCACTGATAGAGAAAAGAGACTTAGAACCACATTCCGCAAAAATTTTTATTAAAATAACACCAAGTTTAAGAAATCAATGCAGTGCAAAGAAACTTCAACTCATCATACAAAAGAAAAAAAAAAGATTTCCCATCCTTAAGTATGCAAAACTGCATCCCAATCCTGACATGACTGTCATAATACAGAAATAGAAACACTGTATGTCAGATGAACATCAAAGTTAAAGACTGGCATGCTGGGCAAGGAAAGTTCTTATTCTTTGCAGGAGTTCTTTCTTTACACTGTCAGGTACCAAGGCTGGAACACAAATAAGAAAGAAAGAAGTAGAAAAGATAAAATGGGAAATATACCAATACCAACCTTTAACAACAACGACTTCTAGTTTTTGGGTTTTTTATTACAATTCTGCTAATACGCAAAGTAAATTAAGGTTCTTGATCTTCCTATAGCACATCTAAATTTTTCCCATTTCAAATAGGCTAAAACTGAAGTCTACTGATACTGAGAACACTGTCATTGTTGGCAGTTTTTTACTGAGCCATAGTCAAGAAAATTGGAAAGTTTGAGGGAAAGGATTATTCAACAGTAAACAGGATTGTATCACCACAAACTACCTTTTTTCCTCTTCAAAAATTTACGACCAAAAAACATCTCAGCTACAACTTCAGAGTAAGGGTCTTTAGCAAGTTATTTTGCAGGCCAAATCTTATTAGAGAGTCCAAGTACTTTATAAAGATGACTATGGTATTTTCTTAAGAGATTCCATTCTTCTGTATCTGTATGCTATATCCTTTCCTTTTCCCACTTGCCACTACATTACTAATGTTAGTTCAGATTTTCCATCTTAAAAGGAATTAGAATTTTAAAACATCTCTGCTGCATGCTCCAAGTGTTCTTGGTACCATTAAGTCAATTATAAAAGTTAATACAGACTCAAGACTAAATAATGTAACCTGCAAAGACAGTCTACACACAGAGCTCATTACAGATTTTGAATGGCTGTTACACAATACAAACCCACATTTTATTTAGAGTCAATACCAAGCTTTTCACATTTTAGTTCCTTGAATCCAACAGACAAGTCCAAAATATTAATGAAATACAAGTAGGTATGCTTATTGACATACTACCACACCCCTGTTTGCATTCCCTTACCTCTGCCTTTGGGTGTGATTTCTGCCACCAAATCATCAACAGTAACATGCTCTAATCCTTTTTCTTTAATGACATCTGGGGAAGACCAAGACAGATATTTTAGGTTTCTCAATCCATTTATTAGAAGACAAAACCTGTGCCAATGACTAAGAGACAGAACCCTGTGCACACAGGTCATTGGGGAAGATGAAGTAGTTTGTGACCTAAATGTGAGTTATTAGCTCAGTACCTACACTGCATTGTAGAGTAGATTTAGTCTCCCATTCATACTATAAGCTTAAGGATGTGAACTTGTCACTACCAATACATCTTGTTCAGGTCCTATTTTAAAAACTAAATTTTACAATATTTAAGCTTTATCTGAGCATTACCCAATATGCATATTACCGGAGTGTTGTAGCAGTTCACAGGTTGGTCCACTTATCTCTTTAAACACATTATTGACATAATTGTGAGAAAGAGATGCCATTGGAAAAAGATTTTGTAACACACAAGGGAGAGCGCAGAGACAGTAAATACTACTCTTCCTAACTGGATTAAACAACATCGCTATATATAATCAACAAAGAGAGATACCTGAAAGAAAGGTATACATCTACAGCAAAATAAATGCTATTATTTATACTGTATGATTAATAAATACCAGTATTTAAACAATTGTCTACTTAATAGTGCCTTGAAGGCTACTGAAAAATGCAGAAGATGATGCTAAGAAATGTCAATTCAGTAACAGAAACCCAAGTATTTTATCTGAACATAAATGTTTTTAACTGTGTGTCAGTAGATGAGACAGATCATCCCCAAGACACTAAATATGTTTTCTGAACTGACACCACATGAACTATTTGTAAACTGTTTTTCTTAGCAGAATTCCCTGTAAAAATTAATCCTGGATTGCTCAATTATTGGCTCTAACGTACAATGCCAAGAGGCTCTAGAACAAGCTATCAACGCCAAACCACACTCGCCAAAACCACAGAAACAACAAAACCAACCACCAAAAAGTTGTCTGTCCTTGCTTTTGGAGGTTATTAGGCCCTTAACAGGGACAAATGAATCTACATTTTGCATTCACAGCAGCTGCAGTTCAAAGTAAATAATTTTACAAAACTTTGCCTTAGCAGAGTAGGAAGTGTGTAGTTGAGAAGGCAGATAAACATCCCTTTTGCTGTCTGTACTGTTGAAATGGGTGATCTCTGGCTGTAGCATGAGGCAAACAATTACAAGCATGAATCATTTTGGCCTTCTCTGCAAATCCACCCACGAAAAAAAATTAACACACTCAGCCCTAAAAAAGAAAAACTTTGTCATGAATATCCTTTTGCCAGACACAATGGACCAAATCAGAATTAAAACAAAAGCTCAAGGAAGTTATAATTTGCTTCAAAGAAATTTCATCACATTGAAATATTCCTGGATGCTTAAATACTATTTATAATGGTTTCATGTAATTTAGAAGTCAGTAAATTGTAGTCATGCTAAATACTTAACTCAAAACTAAAGGTTTTGGGTACTTTGAGCTTCATCTGCTTGTTTTCTCTCATCTAAGTAGATGATCTTATTTTCAGGAATTGTATTCAGAAAGAGTACAAATGCACTTCCTTCTCTCCCATAGGTAGACAACAAAGTTCTTAGGCTTTGAAATTGTGTACCACTGTATTTGTTCCGTTTTCCTTTATCTTGGTTTTTATTCTCCTATGGCAAAGAAGTAATCTCTCTCAAAACAAAAAGCTGTTATCAGCAGGAATACTTAGACAATCAATTCCAATACTTTTCTGAGAAGCTTAATAAGGTTCAGATCAGAAAAGGAGTTTCAAGATTTTTCTTGCCAAAGTGGCAAGATTCTTTCTTGCATGAAAAACCAATTGCCAAGGATACTTCCTTTTTGCCCAAGTGTCATTTAAATTGACTCTGAAGCAGAAAAGCCATTATTCAAAACTCTTATTAGGCCAGAACCTCAGCTGATTACAGACCACTGTTACCTTTGCAATGTGCCTTCAACTGATCCTTCCAGCCGCATTCAATTAATTTGGCTCTCAGCAACTCTTTAAGGCTGTTAAGGCAATAAACAAATGTTAGGAACAGCGAACACCCCTGAAAGCTTAAATATGCATCAGTGTGAAAGTTAAGCCTACTTACAGCAGAACTCCCAGAGCAGCACCAGAACTAGCTGAACACTATGTGAATCATAACCTAAACAAGTACCAATTTCAGTTTAAAATGTTGGACTATGAGGAGCCAGCAGCTTGTAAGTTAGTTCATAGTATTTCTTCAGGCAGCATTGAGGCTACAGCCACAAAGAAAAGGCAGAAGTCCTTGACTTACTAGAATTATCCAAGTCTACTCTCTAAATGTATACTAACTTTCAAAGTTAGAATATTTCACCTGAAACCAGGCCTTCAAAATAAATAAAACCTCCCCCACTCCTCTCTTAAAGTAGAATTCTGTACTAATGCCTTCAACTTCAGGCTTCTCTCTCCAGTTATACTTTACTTCATCTTGGGTGAATTTAAAGGGATTGTGCATCTTATCTTCCTAAGTGTAGTTAACAATTATAAGCATAAGCCACAAGGATTCAGGCATTAAACAGAGAAGATGCACAACAGCCTGCACAATGATAGATCTACTCAACACAGCAAAAGAGAATATTGAAAGCTAGATAAAAAAGTGGAAATTAATATTGAAAAATGGAAGGGAAACCAAAAGCAAGTTAAGATACAATAAGCTTTAACATCTTACATCCTTTATTCCATCAGCTAGCATGCCTACTTATTTTGTACCCTCCTATATAACTAGCAAAGTTCTGTTTTCATTTGTGAAAGGACTGCAGCAAAAGGCTGAATTGAGTAGATCTAATCATTTTTACACAGATAATTGTGCAGGGGGAAGATGAAATCATGATGAAAAGCAGAGTAACAATACAGGCGAAATTCACTGCTTCTGGATATTTCTTAACTCAAGAATCATAGAATAGTTTGGGCTGGAAGGAACCTTAAAGATCATCTAGACCCAACCCCAAGCCACGGGCAGGGACACCTCCCACTAGATGGGGCCCGAGGCCCCATCCAACCTGGCCTTGAACACCTCCAGGGATGGGACATCCACAACTTCCCTGGGCAACCTGTGCCAGTGCCTTCACCACTCTCATCATTAAGAAATTCCTCCTTATGGCTAGTCTAAATCTGCCGCTCTCTGGTTTACACCCATTGCCCCTTGTCCTATCACTACAAGACTTCGTAAACAGCCCCTCCTCAGCTTTCTTATAGCCCCTTCAGGTACTGGAAGAAATCAAGAGTGCTCCATTTCTGCTCATAGTACAGCTCTCAAAGATTTTGATGTCCTTGCAATCTCTTCTTACTCTCAAATTAGAAAAAAACAGGTCCCAGTATGATTTCAAGAAACTGCTTTCTCTGCTGAAGGTCTGTGCAGTTTCCAAGGGGATGGTCACAGTCAGAAAAGTAGAGCATAGACACCATTAGTCTACAAAAGGTTACAGTAGGCACAGGGCTATGTGATGGCCTAGGAAGAAGACTCCTCACGCTGGCCTTGAACGATGAAGGAAATAGCGCTTCTGGTACCTGGTGTTACAAATATGGAACATACCAGAATAAGAAAAAGCTCTGAGGTTCATAAGCCAACCACCCCACTCTATTTTCCCAGCTTCTATTTTCCAAAGGCAAAAAAAAAAAAAAAAAATTCCAGGGGGTTTCATATATCTATCTATAGAATCATGGAAAGGTTTGGATTGGAAAGGGCTTTAAAGATCATCTAGTTCCAACCCCCCGCCATAGGCAGGGGCTCCATCCACTAGATGAGGCTGCTCTTACAGCTTTATAGAACACGTACGAGACTTTCACACGCAGGTTTTCTACGAATTCAGAGTTACCTTTAGCCCATTTTACCTCTCGGTTTGAGGTTCAAGTTTGAGAACAGGTTAAGTCCCTCCTCGGCGGGGGGTGACACGCACTTACCGTTCTCGCTCTCCCGTTTCTATCAGCTTTTGGTTAATGGTGGCTCTCATCTGGGCATCCTTATTCATTTTGGAAAACTAGGATTTCGGCGTACCTACGGAGAAAAGCAGAGAGTTTCGGCGCGTACCGGGGCCCCGACACAACACAAGGAGGAGTCGCGGGCACCGGGACACGAGGAGCCGGCGGAGGAGCGAGCGCGCAGCCGCACACGGGCCTGCCCGCAGCCCAAAGGGGTTTTGCAGGGGACCCACCGCCGGGAACCGGAGTCAGGGATGGCACCGCCCACTCAGCGACGGCGGCTCCCGGGGCTCGGCTCGAGCCCGGACTGCAGCTCCCAGCGCGCCTCGGGGCTTCGCTAGGGTTTGGACTACAGCTCCCAGCGTGCCCCGGGGCTCAGGCGTGTTCTGAGGCCCGAACTGCAGCTCCCAGCGGGCGCCGGGGCTTTGCTAGAGTTTGGACTGCAACTCCCAGCTATCCCCGGGGCTGTGCTTGAGTGGGACTGCAATTTCCAGAGTGCCCCGCGGCTCAGGCGTGTTCTCGGCTCCAGACTGCATGTCCCAGCACACCCCAGGCTCATGGCGGCTCTCGGGACTGGACTACAGCTCCCAGCGTGCCCCGAGGCGTTTCTCGGGCTTGAACTGTAGCTCCCAGCATGCCCCGGGGCCGTGCTTGGGCCTGAACTACAGCTCCCAGATGCCCCGAGGCTCAGGCCAGTTCTCGACCCTGGCTGCAGCTCCCGGTGTGCCCCGGGTCTTTGCTTGGCGGTGGACTTCAGCTCCCAGCGTGCCCTGGGACTCGGTCCTGGCCTGCCCCTTCCACCGCGCCCCGGTGCCGCCGTTCCCGTGATGCTCCGCGGCGCCTCCCGCGCGTTTCCCGATGGGCCGCGTAATGGCGGGGGCTGCTCACTGCTCCCTGCAGGTCAAGCGCCTGCTCTTGGACCCCAAGTTCGAGGGCTACAAGCTGTCCCTGGAGCCGCTGGCCTGCTACCAGCTGGGGCTGGACGCGGGTGAGGAGCCGGGCCGGGGCCGGGTGTGGGGCGCCCGCAGGGCCTCCCTTTGCCCCGCGCAGCCGTCGCCCTCCCGACGGTCCCCATGGCCTGACGGGCCCTGAGGTGGGGGAGGCCTCGCTGGGGGCCGCGGTGTTGGGAGCGGAGCCTGGAGCCCGGCGTTTCCTCTCGATCTTTTTCGTTCTAAGCGGCTGTAGGGTGGCCGTTTGTTCTTTACCCCGGCCTCAGGGAGTCACGGGGAACCGAGGTCTGTGGCTGTTGCCAAATCGTTGTCTTGAAGCCCTGTGTCCCTTGGGTATGACCTTAGTTTCTAAATGTTGGTGCTGTGAAAAAGCAAAACTCAACAATAGATGCTAATTTGATTGTCAAGCAGGTATTCCTTTAATACGATGTTGGGGACACAGGGAATCGTTTCACCTGATGTGTATCCGTTGAGGCTGGTTGTAGGGCTTGTATACTGGTTGAACGTACCTATTTGTATAGATTATGGGAAATACAGGTCAAATTCTGGCATATATTGATAAAACATACATACTGTGATGGTTTGAGTCAAATCTCTCCCCCAAACCCTCACAGCCATACAGATTCTGGAAAACATGACACGTATTCCTTATATTCTGAAAACTTGTTATCACATTGTATAACCTACTCTCATATGTACATCGCAGTTTCTTTGCGTCTTCAGAATCCTCTGATGCTCTTACCTCCTTCATCATTGTGTCCTCTTGGTGAGCTGAGGTTTGTTCTTTGTTTCCACCTTTTCCTTGGCTTGAAGCATTGGTCAGAGATGAGTTTCTTTAAGAAACACCATACTTGACTTTTTGCTTGTTTCATCTAGTAAACAAGCTAAACTGTTACACTCACATTCTTTCTAATTGTAAGCTGGTCAAGATTCACTTAAGTTTATTCTTATTATTTTTATTATTGCTTAAGCTAATTCATTCCTTTAACATGATTTATTCCTTCAATGGGTCAGAAAATCTATGTGTTAAATCTGGTGTTGGCTTATGCACATGTAGGGCCAGATGACAGCTGAGATAGTAGAAAGTGATGGTGTTTAACGTGAATACACACAATTTAGAGAACTCCGTGTTAACTTAGTATCCTTTACAGACTTTAGCAAATTAAATGCTTTTTATTCTTACTTTGCCCACAGTTCAGAGGTCGATGTTCTGACTATTTATTCTGTGCTCTGCTTTTTCTGTTAAGCATTATTAGCATTTGAGGTATTGATCCGCTAATGGATGAATTCTCTGAGTTCTCAGTTCAGTGAGAAGAACATGAACACAAAGTTATGTTGGGAGTGTATCTACAACCTCAACCATACCCCCTGGAATCTCTCAGCATTCTGCCTTTACTGAATAGTGAAATTAGTTTCCTTTTTCTTGTAAAGCTGAGGTGGTAGTATACAATTTGAGTGGACTGAGCTCTGCCTCTGTGTACTTACGGAACAACATACCTGTCCTCAGAGTTATTTGTTATGTGTTAACTTTTGTTTTGTGCTGGTTGTACTGTATTAATAGTGAATCAAAAAGGTGTGTTTGTTATGGTGAATTGTCACCAGTAAGTTGGAAGTTGTGTGCAAATTACGCATTGAAAGATGAGTGAATCACAGAATCACTAGATTGGAAAAGACCTCCAGGTTCATTGAGTCCAACCATTAATGAGTCAGGTGATACCGTATGTATCTGTGATAGAACTCTGAAAATCTAATAAAAGTAACATTTTCATTTACATCGTTTGACATTTTTGCTGTAAGATTGATGTAGTGTCACCTTCTTAAAGACAGTCCAAATGTAAGTGAGTGTGGTAGGTGTGTGCTACAGTTGTGACATAGATGGTAGTGGCACAGCAAAGGCACAGTCTCTTAGTTTGTCCACAGGTTGATGATCTCCTTATGGTCAAACAAGGTATCCGGATCTTAGGTAGTCAGTTGTGAAACTACTGAATAGATGAGGATTACAGGTATTCGTTACAATATTTGAATGATGAAGTTGCTAATGGAGAGGTAGATGTGGTCAGTTCTTATACATCCTGGTCTTTTATGTAATAGTTACAGTAACTTGTGTGATAGAAGATTGGTGTGTACCTGTGTTCTTTTCTTTGTCCGCTTCCCACAGCACAAAGACCCTGACATTATAATTCCATTTTATTTGCCCTACTAAATCATTACTACTAAGTCACACTCTAACTTTGTGTGTGTGTATATAGAATGAGATATCAGTGGAGGGTGGAAAGCCTTATTTTTTTTGAAAAAAATCAGTGACCTGAAATATAAACCAAGCCAGACCCAACATCTGTCTTCTAGATGTTTTGTTTGTCCATGTTTCTACCTGTTCTTAAGCCATACATGTGGCTCACTGCCCTTGCTGCTTTTGTTCTGCTTACTTCAAGGCAATTTACTCACAGTACAGGGGTGTTCTCTACCTGAACTTTATATTTCCTGGTGTCAGTGGTATATCAGTGTGTTAGACAGAGGCTTTCATCCATAACTTGACTTTTATATTGTACAGGAATAATGGGTTGAGCTGTAGAGACCAGGGATGGTGTTTAGGCCGCGGCTTTTTCAAACCACTGGGCAGGAGAAGAAATTAATACCGTGCAAGAAGGCCAGGGGTTTCTGTTTTCCAGAACATTTGTGAGCAGCTTAGGAGTTTTGGGAATGTGATGAACAGTTTGATACTTTGTGGATTATATTTGTCACTGAGTGAAGAGTTTGATTTTTATTTCCTTAAAGTGGCAGAGAGTTAAGTGCAATAGCTGAAAAGAGAGTCAAATGTTTAGGAATGCTATCAGCATGAGTAATTTGTCATTTTTTTTCACTACTGTGTACAAAAATGTGGTAGTAGAACCTGGAAGGTTAATGTACAAAGCTATTGAATTTTTTGTTTGTTTTTCAGGAAGCTATTTCAGGAGTGCTTGTCAAATGACCTGGGGTTTGCAGTTCTGCCTGTGTGGCATCCCAAATTTCGTGATAGTAAGGTGACCATGTGGAGTTTATGGTACTTGGAATACATGACAATAGTAGAAATAGGTACTCATTACAAAGTAGAACTGAGTTACCTGTGCTGCAGTTGAATTATTTATGCAGCCCTATTATAAACTTGTGTATTAAGCATTAGAGTATTAATCTTGTCAGCGTTTTCATCTGGTTTTATATTTATCAATTTTTATGAATTTCATTGCTAGCTGTAAAATGACCAAAAAAAATTTGACTCATGGAATTGATGCAGCGTTCTACTACTGGTGGATAGCAACACAGGGTGTTGTTGGACATCTTGTGGTGGTTGTCATGCTCGTGTGGCCTACAGTGAACTTAATTTTCTGACCATCTTGTAAAACTTAATAGTCAGTTCTAGTTTGCCTTGAACTGTCAAATGGTGGTTACCAAAAATTTTCTGTGGTCTGATGTGCAGCTGAGGCAGAAAGAAATTTAAAGCATTAGATTTGTAGTTGAGAAGTATTTTCTAGTGAATTTCCTAAATGTATGGTCGCAGTGAAGAAGAGTGGTGTTAAATTCTGCTATCTTACATTTCCTTTTAATTACTCCGATTTGCATGTTCTTTTATTTCTTCCTTACTCCTACCCGTTCTGTCCTGGTTAATTTAGACTTTCACAGTCATTTCTGTTATCTCTCATCCTGGTAACATGTCCCACACTATTATGTGTTTAATTCCCAAATCTTCATCCTAAATTTTGTCTATCTTTCTCCTTAGTTTCCTTAGTTTATTAACTTATTTTCAAATGCCTCCTTTGTATTGAACTTTCTAATGCCTTTCTTTTGGATCACTGAAGCTTTGGGAGGGAGGAAAGCACCTCACTTGTTGTCACCTCTTCTGCCCTGCCCTGATCTGATCTCTGCAGAGCCCAAGCAGTGTGTGTGGGGCAGGTCCTTGTCTCCAGCAAGGACCATGTCTAAGATGCATGACATTTTTCAAGGAATAAGAGCCTTGCTCTTGACTTCCACTGGTCAGATATAACTTCATTCCTTTTTTTTTTTTTTCCCCCAGAGGCCTGTGTTTATTCAAATGCGGGTATCCCTCATCATGCCTTTCCTCTCTCTTACCTTTTTGGTAAAGCCATTATTAACATGATATAATAACATCTCAAAGGCATAATAAACATTCACTCCACCATGGAGGTCCTGTTGCAAGATAGAAGAATATGCAGAGAATGCATTCCTTTGATCACACATATTTATATATTTTATCAGCTTTCTTGAAAAATAATGTTAATAAATAGCTGAAGGCCTGTACTTCAGTGAAAAGCAGTTGCCCACTTACTGTATTTTAATTAAAAATTAGTCACCTCTTAGTAATGCTGCATGGAAAATGTGCATTTGTGTCTCTTTATGGAACCAAAGTCACTGGTATGTTTTGAACATTTACAGACAATTCCTTTTGCATTTCCCATTTCTATTTGAAAAATTAAATGTTGAAAAAAATCTTTAAAGTAATATTTTATGTGAAATACTAAAACTGTGAGCCACAGCTTTTTCAGACGTTTACTGCAGTAGCTCATAAATCTAGGTTTAGGTCTCAGGTACATATGTCTTTGTTCTTGGGTTTTACTTCACTTTCTCGGGAATGAAAATGATAAGGTAGAAGTGAGTTGTGCCTTGTAACTGTTGCTAAAGAAAATAGTTGTTGCAGCTACCTCAAGGCAGCTTATAAATCAAGGCATTGCTTTAGTGATACTTTCCTAAAGACCTTGCTAGTTTTTTTATGTTGTTTGCGTTGTATCTGTCAGCCTATGTTTTTAGCAAGCTATGCATTTATTAAATAGTAAATTTTTGTTTGGTCTATTAACATATTACTGCAGTGAAATAAACAAGCTTTGTAATTTTACTCAACAGTGGTGAGATGATGCTGCCATTAAAAATAAAACATATTTGTTAATATTGAAAGAAAATAATTAATGGAGAGTTATAAGACTTTGAAAGCTGATTCTAGAAGACAAATTAAAGTAATCTCTTCAACTAGTAGATAAATGTGTATGAAATACTAAATTGCTTCCACTGGGTGGCATTGCATAACAACATATGACATACAAGCATGTAGCATTTGATGCCTCAAAATAATATGTTGATAAAACCAGATTACATATTTTCCAGTATTGTAAGGTTATTTTGGTGTATTCAGTAAAATATTTGAAAATTGTGGGTTTCTCACCCTTTTTTCTCTAAAGCTCTCCCCCAGTTTTGCTTTATAGTGTCTGATGGCAGAAGTTAAGACTTCACTATTTCTTTAAGGTGTAATTCCCTTGATTGTGCTGTTTATTCAGGGGAGATTTTTTTTTTTAATGTTCAGTATAGTAAGATCCAGTTAGGTTAGTGACATCTTACTCCTGTTCTTGCCTTTGAGTTGCTTTGTATATAGTGGTTTTGCTTTTAAGTAAAGGTGGTGTGAGTTAAAAATATTTACTTAATTGCCTTTGATGTATCATGAGTCAAATTGCTTTTTTTTTAAGCATGGAGCTGCAGATAAATACAATTCTGTAAAAGTAGCATAATTTTCTTTGTACTAGTCTGAAATATCACACCTAACTAGAGTTGTTGGGAAATAATAATGAAAGCCGAGATTAAATTTATTCATTCTGTATACTTGATTTCTTTTCTGGTGTCACAGTGTAGAGTCAGTGTTCCTGGGTTGTAGTAGTGTGTATTTATATATCAGAAACTTGAAGGAGACCATGTATCCCTCTGTTGAATATAGCTGTCATTAACTGTTACTTGTTAATTAACACAAATAGATGAAGCTATTGAATTAGTTCTAAAAAAAGCAAACAAAACCAAAACCACCACCCCCAGCCACAAACAAAACAACAAATCCTGACCAATCAACCAAACAAGACCCTCCAAAATTGTGTGACTAAATAAGGTAATGGTCTGTTGAATTATTTCTTCTTTTCCTCTTTATTTTAACTTCTCTCTCTGAATTTACCTTTTTTTAAGTCTTCATTTCTCCTCTCTTTTTTCCTTCATTTTTTTGTGCTCAGCTCTGTTGGTTTTCTCATTTTTCTAAGGACCGTCAAGAAAGCTTGAACCTGGAAGGCTGTAGAAAGGAAGGAATGAACTTCATCCTAGTGTAAAATCTCCTATAAACTATCCAAGCACATGGTATGTGATAGCAGATGGTATTTGTGCACAGATTTCACTTCATCACAGCATGAGTTTCAATTAATTGAGGATAGAATAGTTTCTGTAATTACTAGTTCTTGTCAAGGAGCTATATATACAGGATACATTCTGCAAGCAGTTGATAACCTTATTTGAAGTGTTTCATGATAGTACAGTACACATTTGTTTGATTTCCTGGTTTAAAATCACCTATAAATTGTGTAGTTGCTGACTTCTGTTTATGAGGAAATAATTGCATGTTGCAATTATGCAAGGGATTTGAATCCTGACCCCTTCAGTTTGGATTCCTGACCTCTTGTTATTCGGGGTTTGTCAGGACTACAGGCTGAAAAACTCAAGGTCAGAGAATTTATTCATGGTCTTCCAGCCTTTACAAAGCTTATCACCTTACAAATGGCTAATCAATAGTATATTTTCCCAAGAATTTTCTTGAAAGGTTGTACATTTGCTTTAGGAAGTGTCTAATTTTGACTATTTTCAGTATTTGTGTGTATGTTACAATTCTGACAGTAGCAACATGTCTAGGGGACCAGGGGGGAGAAGTGGAGAAAGGAAGCTCTATGAAATAAGACAGTTCTAGGTTTTTCTGTGCTGAAAAAGCTCTACTTGATTCCACATGTGTATCCCTAGTTTCAGAAGAGCAGTTAATGTAGGTGTAAAGGAATTAAATGACATTTACTGGGTTTTACAGCAAATAATAATCCTAGATTATATTTGGTTTTGACTTTAATTGTTTACAGAATATTCACATCATCTTGTCGTGCTGGGAAAAATATCTCTATGATAAAGTTTGATTGTACAAACAACTTTAAGACACGTTTTCACAGCACATCCTTCTAATATCTTTTACAGAGTAATTTACTGTAAAGTATTCTAATTAGTTAAAGTAGAAATTGGAATGGGTAGCAGTCTTTCACTGTTATGACAGGTGTATTTTCCTTTGTTGATTTTCTAGTTTGTTTTGAAGGGCCATGACTTGGGGGACAGTAATTTGTTAATTGTGAAGGTGCGGAAAGCCCTCCTATGTGGTGAATATGAATAACTATTTGAACTGAGTAGAATTAATGCTGTTGGTTTGCAAATATCAGTAGTGATTAGGAGGATATATGCTAATTATGCTGTAATTTTGCAAGCATTTTGTGTAGTATGACTAGATTTTATTATTAATCCAGCAGCATAATCTTGTACAGTTTCTTATAGGCACTTTTGTGTTAATAGCCAGCATCACTAATGGGGTCAGTTCTGAGCCATCTCATGACTTACCTGATTTTGGTATTGTGATGGCTATGTAGTGGTACTGACTGCACTGCCAAATGAACTACTGTTTGCAGGAATTGGTGTTCTGATAGACTAGAGTAAGCTACTGCTTCTTCAGTAGGCGTTAAGTAGATCGTAAAGAAGAGTACAAGAAATCTGAGGGGACTGCTGCAATGAGTTTTGGATGGTCCCTGTCACGGAGGTAGGTGGAAGTGAAATATTAGAAATAGCTTTTCTCTGTTTTGGAGCAGAAAAGAAGAAAGTGGAAGCTGAAAAAGCAAGAACTAAAATAACTGTTGCTATGAGAATAATTAACCCTGAGGCGCTTTCCTCATACTCTGTGTTTGAAGGCTAATCATCATGGGCTGACAGAGTTTACTTGTGACTTTCTAAATGAATTTGCTTCTTGTGTGATGTTTGAGATAAACCTCCTGGAGGGAAACTAAGATTCCTGGTATGACTACTGGAGAGTGAACTTAGAATTCTAGTCTGAAAGTATTTGCAGGAGAATGGATTAGACCTCTGATAATGTCTTTGCCAAAGCTTGTATTTTGAGATATTGGGACTACAGCTGCTTGATCTCTATAGATATGGAATAGAAAGAGCTGTAGCTAGTTTAATAAAAACTTGTCTAGTCTTAGAAAGTGATAAGTGGTACCATGATAAGTGGTACCTGAGGAGATGTTTTCTCTGTAGAAAAATCTTGACGAAGCAGATGACTTGAAGTAGTATGCTTATCGCATTGAAGAAGGTAGTGTTTTAACAAACAGCTATACTTTGCAACCTCTTTCAGTTAGAAAAAGCTTGGTCTGAAATTTTGATGGTGTCTTGGACATTTCTCAAGATTTCAATCTCAGTCGGAATGCTAGGAACATAGGCTTTTTTTGGGTTCGTTGTTTGGGGTTTTTTTGTAATGTATGTGTAATGATATCTTACTTCACAATTTAAGACTATAAAATCCACGTAGTTAGATGGGATATCTACTCTGGCTGTTCTCTTGGAGTTACTGTGAAGCAGAATGTTTTTTCCCATACTGTAATACTATGTATGTCTTAGGAATGATTCATGCTTTTCTCAGGCAGACTTAAACCTAGGTTTTACTTATTTATTGCATGTCTGTTTCATCTTGTGAGGGTTACTGACAAATTGGATCTCAACATGTATTGGGCAGAGATAGTATAGGCCACTATAAATGGAAGTTCCACTGGACTGGAGGCTGGCTGATGTGCCCATCTAGG
>WAAB01007307.1:0-57531 GCA_013389865.1 Piaya cayana | reverse complement strand
ACCTGAGGGGAAGTTATAGAGAGGAGGGTGCTGGCCTCTTCTCCCAAGTGACAGGGGACAGGACAAGAGAGAAAATGGCCTCAAGCTCCACCAGGGGAGATTTAGGCTGGTCATTAGGAGGAAGTTTTTCACAGAAAGGGTCATTTGTCACTGGAACGAGCTGCCCAGGGAGGTGGTTGGTTCACCTTCCCTTGAGGTGATTAAGGCACGGGTGGACGAGGTGCTAAGGGGCATGGTTTCGTGTTTGATAGAAATTGTTGGACTCAATGGTCGGGTGTGTCTCTTCCAACCTGGTGATTCTATGATTCTGCATGATCATGGTGAATGACTGCGGTGGCCTTCAGTGGGGATGACCTGCTTTCAAGTTTATGTGAAATTTTAAACTATTTATAAGAATTGTATTTTTTTTCTTCAAATAAATCAGACCTAGGACTAAAGATGGAAGAATTATTTTAAATTGTTTGTTTAAACTTTAAATTACTAAACTATTAATTATTAATTGCTAAAATAGTCTTTTCTTTTTTTCCCCCAGCTGTAGCAGAAGTGCAACTTCGTGATGATCAATATACCCTTGACCACATGCGTGCTTATGGCATGTATAATTATCTTCACCTTGATTCCTGGTACCAGGATAATGTCTACTATGTTGATCAGTTTGGAAGGGTTATGAATCTGGCAGTGACTCTGGTAAGAATAAATGTTTTCTAAAAATGTACTGAATTTGAAAATGTAGGGAGTAGATAAGAGAGGAAATATAGCAAGGAGGATTCACATATAAAAACTGGAGGGAGCTATTGACAAAAAGCCAGGTAAGTTAACAAAAACACAGTTCAGCAGGAAGGATGAAAGTGAAGTTTCTGATGTCTTTTCTTTAGTAGTATTGCATTAATATTGAAATAGCACTGCATCTGCTTTCATTTTGGTGAAGATGGACATATGGTGGCAAGCTGGAGGAAGAAGTAGACACCTCTCTTTTTATTGCTAGCTGTTTCTTCTCTACTTAATGTTTATTTATTTGCTAATTTGAAAATCCAGTCATCGTAGATATCAGGAGAGAAAGAAACTGTTTGCATTAGAATTAGAAATAAAAGCCTTTATACACTAATAGGTTAAGCTGGGCTTCACTCATTGGAGGCAAGAAGATGCTGGTGGTGTTGCACAAACTCAAAATAAAGTGTAAGCAAGCTAGACCAAATCTGAAAAACATGATAATTCTCTGCTTTTACACTGATTTGCTTAAGCAGTCAAGCGTTGAATTTCTTTTGAGACATTTTATTGCATGACTGCACTAGTTTCCATTGCAAAGCCATTCATCTTTCTGGAGGGGAAAGGATATGACTTTATGGACACTTTCTGGTATGTGAACTTGTAGTGCTTGGTCATTATGGACTTGATTTTGCAGCTATTACAGTGTCGTCTTAGCTTTGATTATATAATTGAGAGTAAGATTGTCTCTGTTAAGCAATCAATATGCTTATGGTTTTTAACCCTAAAGCAGGATTTTTTTTTTGTTTTATAACTTTATCTCAATTCTTTTGACTCATCAAGTGTAGCTTCTTAAATGTTCATCTATGTGGAAGGAAGAAAGAAGTATGTAATTTTATGTAGTTGTTAGCTATTTTAAATAGTGATGCTTCGTTCATGATAGATTGTTTAATGTTTTATGTTGAAAAAGATATAAATATGCAGATACTCCATTCTCATGTTAAGATTTGTTCTGTCAGGAAATTACTCAGGGCTGCTGTTTGATTTTTATGTAGAACAGTGAAACATATTAATACTTCTTTCTGTAACTGTTCCTGTTTCAATCATGTGTTTTCATATGACAGCTTCTTCCAGTTAGTGTAATCTGACTTCTGGAATCATGCTGATTGACATAAGATTAATTACACTGTAAGAGTGTGAAGTAAAAGGATTCTTTAGTGAGTTGAGTGGAGAAGGAAGTCTTTAACCTTTTCTTTATCAAATTATTTGGAGTGATTACTGTGTGCTGCTGAGATGTTTACAGTTTATGGAGTCCCTTCATACAGGTTTCTCTAGACTCCACAGAACACTGCTCTGCAGTCCACAGTGTACTGACCTAAACTTATTTAATTGCTATAACTGACTACATGTAGATTTCAGGTTTGGAAAGAAAAATATGCATTGTCATTCTTCCAAGGAATTTGACTTGTAACCCTATGGGACAAAAGAAAACCTAGGGCAATGAGTGATTAATTAATTTGGGTTTTTGGTGTTTTTTTTTTTTTTTAGAGAGTGTGGCTTTTGCTGCACAAGGTTCTGGGAGTGGAAATTACTAGGCAAGGGCTAAGGTGGGAGGAATCATGAAATGGTAGTTCTAAGTTTTCCAGGAAGTAGAGCTTTCCAGAGGATGGAAAGCTGAGAATTAGAGCTGTTGCTTTACTTTTCATAGAAGATATAGGCAGTTGGAGCCTTTGGCAGATTCTTGCTGAGACAGAATAATTTTCTGGGACTTCTTCCAAATCTTTTGAGATCTTGATTTCCGGTAGTAGCATCTAAAGGAAAGAAGCTTGTCAAGGCAAGCCTTCTGTGAACCGTGGTTTGTTACAATCTGATTTTTTTGTGCTTTTTCCGTGTGGTTGGTTAATCTTGACTGACTGCCAGGCACCCACTCAGACACTCTTACACCTCCTCCTCAACTGGATGGGGAGAAAATAAGACAGAAAAGCTTGTGGATAAAAACAGGAAGATTGTTTACCAGTTATCATCACAGGCAAAACAAACTTGACCTGGGAAATTTAAAGATAGAGTAGGATGATGGGAAACAAAGCTGCACAAAGCTCCTCCCAGGAGCTTGCTCCGTTGTGGGCTTTAATCGGGCTGCATTGTGGATATCTGCCACGTTGTGGTCCTCTGTGGCCTGCAGGGGAACAGTTTGCTTCACCATGGTCTTCACCAAGAGCTGCAGGTGAACCTGTGCTCTGCACCATTGTCTTGACTGTCAGGCTCAGTGGTGCCCTGTGGTGAGTCCGCTGGAGCTACCTGGAAGTGGTGCAGCCCTGACCTCTCCCCACG
Source organism: Piaya cayana (assembly GCA_013389865.1). Taxonomy (NCBI): domain Eukaryota; kingdom Metazoa; phylum Chordata; class Aves; order Cuculiformes; family Coccyzidae; genus Piaya; species Piaya cayana. Next base: position 54,495 of record WAAB01007307.1, on the reverse strand, counting down.
GAGGCCACCACTCCTATTCCCCACTGCCAGTACAGCACAGACACTGAATATGCTCCTTTATTAGAAGGGCCCTAAAGTGTGTAAGTTTCTTTCTTAGCCGATAAACTAGATAAAGGATTTTACAGCAGGTAGAAATTCATTGAAATAATAAATATTTTTCCCTAGGACTGGTGGATCCATTAGAGTCCTTGTTAATATCTTGTCACAAGTTTTAGTTTTATAGTACTGTGAAATAAAAACCTGCTATGTTGTGTCTTAATAAGCAGTACAGTTCAGTTTGGCAAAGGAAATATGTTTGCATATGTATAAAAGGAAATGCCTATTCAGAAACATCAACAAGGTGTCTCATTACAAGTGTGCCTGGCCCTGTATTAGTCAAATGTATATTACAAACAATATTGTTTTCAGCCAGGTATAGCTTAGAAGTTAGCAACGGCCATAATTAAAATTAATGTCACAATTAAAATTAATATCTTTAAAACAGAAGATGAAGCAGGTTAACATGCTTACCCTAAATCCAAAGTGAAAGAAAACATAGTTGTGGGGTTTTTTTAAACAATTATTTCTAGTTCCTGTTTTTGTTGCAACTTTATTTCTAGTACAGTGGTGTGTTAATTATCCATAAATCACAAATTATCCCTGCAACTGAAGTATTTTAAAAGATGTCACCTGTGGAGGAAAAAAATGTAGGTAATATCTTGCCACTTGCTCAAAATCAAACATAATAGAAAAAAGGAGGTGTTCAATGTGCACATTTTTTTCTAAGTTGATAAATGTGTATTCAAGTGGGGATCTTTATCCCAGGTTGAGAAAGTTGTTAACCTAACTTAGATGGGAATACTGTATAAAAGCTTTAACAGAGTCCTATTGCGGCTATAGATTTTTTTTTTTTCCCCATTCACTAAGCCGGCATTGATGCTGCGCTTTAAAGACCTAGTGAGCAGTGTAGTGACAGGATTACTGAGTTGGGATTTTTGAGGTTGTGGATTTTTCTTCCATCTGACTTGACTTTTTTAATTGCTTGATGTTTGTAGTGCTGGAATATAGCTGGAAAATAATTCAGTGTTTTCTTCTCCAGCAGCTAAAAGTTTAGACTTGATTTCTTGGCCTTATTCTGTTTTAGCCAAGATGACTTCTTTTTTACATACAAATAATGGAATTGAGAAGTTATGGCAACTGTAAGTCTTGTTACACCTAATTGAAATCTTTAATGGTATTTATGTTTTCCTCTGAATTGCAGTAAGGATTATCTGTGGAATGCTGTTTCCATAACTTTCAGTTAACTTTAATTCAGAACAACTCTTAGTTGCACCAGAAAAAATGAGAATTCTCCTTGAAACGAGTCAGATTAAGGAAGTGGGTAAAGTGAAGAAAAGCAAAATCTTTTAGACTTCCATATCAAGGTTCTAAATAGTGGCTCTTTGATATTCATAATGCTGGATGTGGGCATTTTTGCTCAGTTAGAGAGACATGTCCAATGCTTAGATATTTTGATTTTTTCATGGGAACAAAGTTTTGTTATGGCTACTTCATGGAAGTTGTTATATAACTTAAAGCTTTTAGTATTTTCCTTTCTCTTTTGATATGTGTTTTTCATTCCCTGTCTTTTCCTTGGAAAATTAATTCTTATTTTAAATCCCTTGTGAAATATCACTTGTGTATGCAGTAAGACAAACTGTTTGTGGCTTTAGAATAACATAGTTTCTTAACACAACTTAAAAAATTTAAATCTTACAGGCATGCCAGAGAACATAAATAAAATTTCAGTACTTAACTATATAAAGTAAGACATGCTTACTTACAGTGTCTCTTGACTCTGTGGAGTCTGGGAACTCAGTAACAGAGGGATTTTTTTTAAAGCTTGCATTTTACATTTTACCTCTTGTACGTGCACACTGGCTGCTTATGCTGAGCAACTACTATGCACCCAGGCTAGGTCTGCCTGGCTTTCCCTGTGGAGGAGCTATCTACTTAGAATTTCTATACAAGTCTCAAATCTGGGCTGCTTAAATGCTCAAAATCATGGTTATTGTCATTGTCAAAGACAGGTGAGGCAAACAAACTGCTGAAAGGAATGGGGTTGTTGTAATAGTGAAGGTGAAATATGGAATAGATAAACAGAATGATAGAGGCCAAAAGGAAGCAGAGTACACTGCTACTAAGCGTAGAAGTGGTCAGAGTTAGAATTAAAGACCAGTGGAAGAGAAAGAGAGAGACTTAGGAGTGAAAAATAGTTAAACAATGGAAGACTCTTTGTGGAGAAGTGAAGGGAGATGAACTGGTTCCAGTGAGAAGCTGCATGCATTTTTTTAGTTACTGTCATTTAAACCTAATTACAGTGAGTAAATCTGACTTTTGTTAAAATAACCATAGCTCTTTTTTCCAGTTCTTTTTAGTATAAAACATGACTTTAGTATCTCAGCATCCCATCATATTTCTGAATTAGAAAGATACTATTAACCCCTGTTAAGCAGATGGTGAACAGAGAAAGAGTAAGTCAGAAAACAGATCTGATTGCAGAAGTTCTGAGGACTTCTTTTCAGCTTCAAGTAAGTCCATCCTTTTTATTGTCAGACTGGGATTAGAGTATTTTCCACTAAATGCCTAAAGTTAATGAATGAAAGAAGTTATGAATAAGACCATCTCCTTTCTTGCCTTCTGAGAGGGAGGCTTTGTAATATGTAATGAAGATTATTTTTCAGGATATGTGTTGGGTCCTGGCATTCCTTCTCAGTGCTAATAAATCTGGTATGAGCTTTAGAAGATTAAATGGTTGATAGTTGATAATATTTTATTTTGTAAGTTACATCCAAAACTATTTGAAACTAATTGTTAAGATTCACTTTGAAGGATGAAAAAAATGGAGTGTTCTGTAGTATTCCGTAGTATAGCCCTGTAAATTACTGTTAACTGAGCTGATGTTTCTTCTTTCTCTGATAAGATACATGGGATTTTTTTTCCTATAGGCATGGTAGTCATGCAGCTTGCTAATTACAATGGAACACATATTGTAGAAATACTACCTTTCAGTGAAACCTTAAAATTAAGTAAAAGAAGAGGAAGTCAAAACTCTTTGTATCTAGCACTTATGGGGTTTTCATTTGTTTTGTTGAGGTTAGGGGGTGGTTTAGTGTTTTTCAGTTTTGCTTTTTAGTTCTTTCATTCTCCTCTCCTAAAGGTGCCATAAATTAGTGGAATAGTACAAGGAGCATAGTGATGCAACTGAATCTACAAAATGACCCTGAATGCTTTCAATAATTAAAAATCAAATTTAAATCTTCCATTGCAGATTTCATAATAGCCCTTATGCCCTTCTGTAATACACAATAATCTCTGGTACAGATTCAAGTAGGCCCAAAAGGCAAGCAGTCTATCTGTTTCTCAGCTGGTCCTTTTTAGTGTTGCTTATTAAAATGATACTTACCCAAATCCAATTTATCTTGCTTAATTTCAAACTTGTTTTAAATAAACATCTGATTTTAATAATGTCTGGAGAATATGAAAGATTCAAAATCCACTCAAACAGAGTATTCTTGGCGAATGAGACCACGGTGTGCTTTACATGCACAAATGTGCTCTTTAGGTATTGCAAACACATGCATAAGTGCAAAGAACTCTTAAAAATGGTGCTTTCTATGTATGTTGACTGACATATTTCATAGACTAGAATGGGTGAGTTTATTTTACTAGAAATAGATATGTAAATGATTACCCTCACCAAGCTCTCAGTTACTGAGTAACTGGGGACTGGAGATGCTTAGAAGATATTATAGTAATTTGTGTCTGAAATTCCAGGGCCTGGAGTGAGACACTTTTAAGATGTAGTAAGAGAAGTGCACTTTGTAGTAAGAGAGTACATTTTGCATTGCACAGAATAGATAAATACTCATTCTGCCACTGTCCCATGTTTCAATACAAAAATATGCATGTCTGTGCATTCTTTTACATACTTGTTAATATCTCCAAAATTGTTCCTGTAGTGTTATTCAAATTCTGGTCTTTAAATTTAAAAAATGTATTTCTATGTAAATATCTTTTCATTTTAGTGATGATAATACTGATTGTCATTAACAAGGGAAGGATTTTGTTATTGTTAAGTAGAATTTTCTGATTTGTGGAGCTTCTAAAATAATTGTAGATCAACTTACAGGAAATGAGCACAGTAAAATAAAACTGATAATAGTGTAGTTGAGTCTGTGACCATTAGTTATGTTCTCAACATTATGTATTTGTTATTGGGTTAAAAAGATAGATTTGGTTTAAAAAAGGAAATGTTGATCTGTAAAGGCTAGTCAGGCACTTTTTTGTCTGGACATGATTGTTTATTTCTTCAGATAATGTGGGAACACCAGACTCCAAAATACCTGTGAAACCTGTTGTATTTTGGTTTGTTTTATTTATGATGCATATAAAACTTTGAGAGATGAAGGTCATAACTTCATGAGAAATACTTCTTTGAGATACAGAACAGAAACAACAGGAATTGATTGTTATTACTGAAGACCTTTTTGGAGACCTCATCAGGTCCAGAGACCTGTGAACCAGTATAAGGGTCAAGGTGGTGGATGGGTTTTTTTATAATCTGTTCTTAGTGTCCATAATTTGTTTTAGAATCATAGAACAAGCCAGGTTAGAAGGGACCTTAAAAGATCATACTGTTCCACCTTCCATGGGAAAAGAAGCTAGCACCCTGTTCACTTGTGTCTTGAAAACCTCCAGTGATGGAGACTTTACCATGTCTCCGGCAAGGCTGTTCCAGTCATTGATTGTTCTCATTGTAAAAAAAAATTCTCTTACTTTGAGATGAAACCTCTCCTAGTACACTTTTTACCCATTGCCCATTGTCTTCTCTGTGTGACTTCTTGTGAAGTAGTACCTCTGTTCTCTTTGTAGCTGTCCTTGAAGTACTGGAACAACCATGATTTCCCTCCTGAATCTTCTCTGGGGAGACAAGACCTAACTCTTTCAGTCTTCCCCATGGGGCATGTTCTCCAGCCCTTTGACCATCTTCATGGCCTTCCTTTAGACCCTTTCCAGCCTGACCATGTCTCTTTTATTCCATCGCGGGGACTAAAACTGGATGCAATATTCCAGCTGCAGCCTGACAAGGCTGGATGTAGAGTGGGATGATCATGTCTATCTCTGCTAGTGATGCTCCTGCAGATGCAACTCGGGGTCCAGTTTGCTGCAGCAGTGCACTGCTGACTCAAGTTCAGCTTGTCTGCCAAGACCCCCAAGACCCTTTCAGCAAGGCTGCTACCCAGCCACGTGGATCCTAGCCAGTACTAGGCTCTTTTGTTATTTCTTCCCACATGCAGGACCTTGCACCTGTCTCTTTTAATTTCACAATGTTCTTCCAACCCCGCTCTTCCTGGCTATCTGGGTCTCTGCACAAGATGGTTCTCTATCGTGGAGAGGGAAGCTCTGCACAACCAGTATGATTGATAAACAAGCTTCAGTTTATTAACCAGAGTGTACAGGTTATACAGTTTTCTTAACAAAGCATAGGAGAGGCGTTTACTTAACAACATACTTCTAATTGGCTACTTCTTAAAAATCATGACTACATGTTTTCTTCTACTTGCAGGCTACAGTTATGTCTAAGTTCTTAGTTTCCCAGGCTCAGTATCTCTTGCTTAGCATCCTGTTGTTCTACAGCAGGGGCACCTTGGCCTTGCCATGTTGCAGGTGGTAAGATAACTCCTCTGTGTAGCAACTTTGTTTATCTAGTAGCTGTTGGAGCTAACCCTTGCCTTGCTGGGAAAGCCACTCTCCCACAGTTCTCCCTTGTGACGCATCTGCCTCATCACCTAGTTTGGCATCATGAACAAATGTGATGAGGGTGATTTCAATCCCATCATCCAGATAATTTATGAAGATATTGAACAGCATGGGGTCTAGTATCAATCCCGAGGGATCTCTACTTGCGACAGAGTCGGCCTGGTTTATTTAGCAGCTACTTAGTTCAGTTGAAAAACTTCAGGCAATTAAGTTCTGTTTCAGTTATTTGGAATATTATAAAGTAGAGATGTGACTGCGATGTTGCTGAATCTCCAGTCTGCGTCTTATGTTTTTCTGTAAGAATTGTGTGTGCTCTTAATGCTGCAGCCTGATTTGCTTAGTAGTTAGCTAATTGGGCTGTATTGCTGCTAAAGGATGTCCTGACCATTTCCAAGCTGTGTTGCCAAGTTCTTTTCAAATCCTAAAGATGTAGTGGTTTTGGGTTTTTTTTTCCTAACAAACCTTGGATATTCAGAGATTATGTCAACTTGCAAAAGGGAGGTAAATCATAGTCCTGAGCTGGCAGCAGTATTGCTGCTATTCTGCAAGCCAAATAGTGAACAGGAAGTTACACATTTTAGCTGTTTGTAAGAGTGAAGGCACAAGATAGAGAATAATCCCTAAAAGATATCTTGGAAGATATGCCTGTGCACTTAATGATGAAAATTAAAAATCCCATTTACTACACAAAGGAGTTTATTGTATTAGAATTAGCAGGAAATGAAGAACTAAAGCAGGAGTTCTGGGAACAGATACCACAAGTATACATTACATTGCTAATTTAACATTCATTTTGCAATATTAATCAGTCAGGCTGATGTATGTAAAGTTTAAACAGCAAGAAATACTAGGGGTGAAAAGAGTTTATTTTTTTGTAAATTGTAGTGCTAGGTATTGTTTTTTAAAAATCCTTATGTTTACTGGAGAATTGTCGCCTGTGCACTCTGACTACAGTGTCTGTTTATTTGTGCTTGAGAATTATCTGTGTTTGTAATTTAGCTTAAAAAAACCCCAAAAATAAGATTGCAGTATGCCACTGATAGAGTATGCTAAATAAGATTTTCCTGATGCATGGTATAATCAGAGTTTGATGGAAAAAGTATTTGCAAACATGATACAGATAAATACAGCTTTTCTTTGCTAGCTATTCACAATTGTTACTTCTACAACTTATTGAACAAAATAACTGCTCTAGGGAAGCTGAAAAATTATATCATCTTGGAACATACCAATTGTGTAAGAGAATAAGCCAGAATTATTTTTAATTTCAAAGTGAGTCTTTATGAACTAGTTTGAGTATAATTCTGTGGCTTTCATTCCTTTTAAAGTCTCCATATATTTACTGAGACTAGAATTAGTTGAGATGACTGATTAATTATATTGGAATGCCAGTGGGGAAAAAAGTGAAAAGCCTTTTTTTAATGCAAAATGTAATTAGTGCAGTAAGGGGAAAAAAATTGAGCATTATCAATTATAGAGTACTTGTGTTTTCAGTAAATAGAAACCAACTTAGTGATGAAATTCCATCACCTTTTTGCACGTATGTGGAATCGATGCTTGCTACCCATTTTTTTCCAAATATGCTGAACTGCACAAAGAAACTGGTGAATTACTGTTGAGATTTATTATTCTTCATTTATCTGTAATACTGAAATTGATAAATACTTCACGAAGTCTTAGCGTGTGATGGTTTGCTTCTAGGACACTGCTCTACAAAAACCAAGAGAAGTTTTCAGGCTGCCTACAGACTTGATGGCTTATGATAATCGCCTTTGTGCCTCAATACACTTCTCATCTTCCTCATGGGTTACTCTTTCTGATGGTACAGGAAGACTATATTTAATTAAATCAGGCAAGCGTGGAAACAGTGCATCTGAAAAGTGGGAGGTAAGTCTTGCAGCAAAGTTTAAGAATTGTACATCTATAAAATAATTCTTATTCTTGCATTTCTTGTGAGAGTTGCACATATGTAATGTGACGAATTAAGCTGTGACACATAACTCTGTGTCACTGATACAGGATTGTATTCAAGTATAAAAAAAATTGATTACTATACTAATGACTAAAATAGTGGTTTCTTTATGCACAAAATACCAAAAATTCAAGGGTATGGAAGGGAACAGCCTTTTGACTTAAGAAGGGTCTGTGTAAGTAAAAGTGAAGCTAAGTGCTTCTTTAGCTAAACTTCTGAAAACTGTTTCCTCTTTCCCTTCCCTATTCATATGTGTGTGTATAGGGCACTTTATGTTCCCCCATCTTTTATTGTTTGCTATTTCAACTGGTCTGTGGAATAATGCATTTTTTTAAAACTCTGAAATTATTGTCAACTAAGTGAAAGAGCTACTTTCATTTTTTAAGTTAGAGGATTTATGTTTTATGTGATATTTGTCTGTGCTCATATATTTGTGCTTGAAATATTCCCAATTTTTTTTTCCCATCTTAATACATCCACAGAGACTAGAATAAAACTTAAACAAAACTGCTGATTAAAAAAACTTTGATGAGTCACCCTGGGGATTACCTGCAGAGTGGGTATAATGTAAGCAATATTGTTGTGTCAAATATTCCTATCTCTGTGGTAGGGAAATCTTTATACTGTGTGCTTAAGCATCATTAATTTTCCAGAGCTAATATTTTTACTTGAAATTGTTGGTTGTAGCTGTAGCTGTAGTATGGTTTAAGGTTTCTCATGATTTAATTGTTTACATAAGTAATTCTTTTAAAGAGTCTTGATATGGAGCATGTTTTTGTATCTCTTTTCTTTATTAGTGAGCAGCTTCCTAATCAAATAAGGAATTTTTAGTATTAGCAGGAACTCAAGTAGATGTCCTGAAGTGGAGGATTGCAGTGTGGTTGATCAGCAGCTTCCTCTATATATTTTGAAAATACAGTAACTAGGGAATTGTTCGTCCTGTTATTCAAATGGTACATGTACTTTAAACTCACTTTTTGAGTGTTTGGAGCACCCAGTGATCAGCAGTGATGTTAACATTCCAACCTCGTAACTCCTCAAACCTTATCAGGCTTCAGTAGCAACAGTTGGATTGAGAGTACTTATTCAACCACTGCAACTTGAATTCCTTTTCATTTTTTCTTTTGTTTTCATGTGCTAACATTCTAGCAAGTAAGGAATGTTTTATTTCTTTGCTGTTCAGATTAATTTTGTTTTTATCTTCTTGGGTTTTTTTGCTGAGTGAGTACTTTTTTGACAAAAGCTGAAATATATAGTTTCTATAATAAAACTTCCAGCTATAGGTACCAGCTGCTAAAGCTCAAGCTGCAAGATGTGTAGTCCTGCATGAAATTATTTCAATTTTACAGTGGTGCTTATTAGCCTTTCAGTATGACAGTAATATTTATGTACTCTGCCTATGAAGTTTCATTCAAATACGGATGGACTTTTCCAAAAGGTATGCATTGAAAACGTCGTAACTCTTGCTTCTCCTAAACTTTAACATTATACTCCTTCATTTGGTTTTAGGGTTTTGTTTCTTCTTCTACTCATAAAGCTTTAATAGGAGAATTTTTATTTTTATAGATACTTGCCAAATAATGAGATCTCTCCCTCCCCTCAGTAATGGCTGATGATTAAACACTGACAGCAATACACTGGAGTTTACCTGGTTGTTTGCACATGTCAAGGTCTGCAAAGTTGTTCAGGGTGGTGAAATGCCCACATTTCCTTCTTGAGTGTGAGACTCTTCCCCAGGTGGTTTGCTGTGTTAATGAATCCTGTTCGGTACATCTGTTGTTGTACCTCTAGTTTTTGTAGCAGTAAACAGCCATTACACAGGCAGTTTTATGGTTCTTCGTGCCTTGTGTATGGGCCCTATTTTATAATATAAACAATAATAACTAATAGCATTTTACAACAACTGCTTAATAGCCAAAGAGTGAGGAACCAGGAATATATTATATTCGTGGATTCATATTGGCAGAGAGGTTTGTGGGAAGCAAACTTTATGTGATTTCATATTTGCTGAAGCCTTTCACTGCTTTCTGAGAAAATGCAAGAATTCTAGTTTTAACTGTCTGATTTTGTCTTCTAGATTGTGTTTAATGAAGAACTAGGAAGTCCCTTTATTATAGCTCACAGTGTTTCATTTTTAAAATGTGATACACATACAGTAGCTGTATTGCTGCTAAGGGTAGAAAAAGATGAATTGGATACAAAAGGAAGTGGATTTCATATTACCTTGGAATGGATTACGATTGCAGAGATAAGTAAAGAAGGTAAGTGTTGTATAGGTATGTTACTGGTGAGTAATACTTCTTTGATTTTGGTTTGGTTTTTTTTCTATAGGAAATTTTTTCTTACTTTTTGAGATCAAGTTATCAGTTGTAGGCTTAAATTCTGACACATTTGGAAGGCAGGAAGAAGTAAAGTTTTATACACACGTAGTTAACATAGTTAGAAAAAAAGATAGAATTTTACTTTGTGATCTTACAAAAATGCAGTTCTTGCTTAACTTGATCATTTAAAATTGAATTTATACCAAAATTGTTCTTAAATAATATGCTTTTAAAAATGTTGTACAGCTGGATATGGGTTTTCATTATGTTTTGGGGTTTTGTTGTTTCTTCAGTCTCCAGTTAATAGTGTCAGGTGATTGGAATTAGTATGAGAGAAATACAAGAACTGCAACATAAAAAGTTAAGTGCTGAGTATCCCATGTTTTCCGTCAATAAAAGAGTATGAAGTTATTCAGTTAATTTTAGCCCAAAGCATTAAAAACATTTTAATGTATGACTACCTACTAATTAATGTGTTATCCTAATAAAGTTTGGCAAAGACTAAATTATCTGTTCAGTATGACCATATATGGATTTAAGTTCTGATTTAAAGATATATGGATTAAATGAATTTGTTTTGGGGAAGACTGTGATACAGTCTCATCATTATCTTCCAAAACGTATGATTTTGATACCAACGGAAACAAGACCTTTAACTACTTGAACTAAAGCAGGATGTTACTATCCAAATGTTCCTCAGTCTCCTACACATAAAACATGGATAAGAGTATGAAGTCATGGATGCCCCCTCCCAGGTGTTCAAGGCCAGGCTGGATGAGGCTCTGAGCAACCTGATCTAGTGGAAGGTGTCCCTGCCCATGACAAGGGGATTGAAACTACATGATCTTCAAGGTCCTTTTCAACCAAAACCAGTCTATGATGTGTGTTGTCTGGTGTTGAAACCTGGGTGATGCAAATAGTTCTAAGAGAGAGACCCTGTGAAATTGCCTTATGCTTTTGTGGCCAGCTCAACAAGAGAAAGAAAACTGTGAACATTACTGGTTATATCTTGTAAGAAAAATTAAATCAATAATACTGCCAGACTAGAATTTATACTGTGTTTTGTAATACTGTATGTTTTCATAAACAATTTCTTATTTGCAGTGTGTTTTTTGTAACTTCAGATGAATGTTCATGGAATAAAACTTTTTCCACAGGAGTGGATTTAAAAATCTTTCAAAAAATCTTGCCAGTTCCCCAGGATTTTCAAGCATCAGGCAAAATTTTGTAGTTATAGTTGGCAGAGATGTAAATATGGAGATTCAGAGCAATCTTTAATTATGAAGAAAGAAGTGTTTTGATTTCTTCTAAATAAACATCCCACAAATCAGTGATGTATGAACCAGTCTTGAAGATAAAAGCTGTTTTGAAGAATTACAGTACTTTACATCTCCTTTCATCAGTAGGCAATTGCTGTGCTTAACTTTTCTTGAAACTCTGCCTGTGGGTGCAGTTTATCAAATATGATTGTAGTAAAAATAAGTAGTTAAACAACAAGCTATCTGTCAAATTACCAAAATCTTGTAAAAAAAGCAAAGCCCTAGAGCAGAGCTAGGTCTCTTGACACCAACAACTGTGAGGGTCTCTCTGATGTCTGGTTGGCTAGACAAAGTGATCACACCTACCACTGTTGTATTATCAAAGAATGAAGTCTGGAAGCGTGAAAATATACCTGAATGGAAGCAGTGATGGCAGTGACTATCGAAAAGTTCATGAAAAATTTTAGAAGTGTTGATGATTGGTTGAAAATGCCCCACAAAAGGTTTGGTTGCACAATGTCCATTTGCCAGTTGTGAGATTGTAGAGCTTTTTAACCAGTGAGCAAATGCTGAGACTTGCAAACACATGTGATAGGTTTCAGTGCACGATTAACTTTGTTCAGTTAAGTACCAGCTTGTTTGGTGACTGACTAACTACCCATTACAACAAAGATATGCTCTTTTTGTTCATGTATCTAAGCAACATTTCTAAGGTGTACCCTGTTGCCTAGAGTCTTCTGATTGTATAGATTTCTTACTCTGTTCCTAGTTCAAATAGTTGAATCTCTTCAATTAATACCACTCCCCTAGCCTCAACCAAACTTTTTCCAAAAAGGGGAGGCTTTAATTAACACCAGTAAGTACCAGAATTGCATTATAGTCTGGCTATTACTCTTCATTCCACTTCTTGCTTAGGTCTTCTCAATTTGTTAACTTGTTTGCCAAACTATACCTGGCTTATCCATTATCTGTATTCTCCTGTGACTCTGATGTTTCTCTGAGTTTACCATTGAGATCAAAAAGCAACACATTTTGCACTATTGGAGCGGTATAGAGGATTTTTACCGTCATAATCTGGTCTTCTCTAATGTTTCTGCTAATGCATGGCCAATTTCTTTCAAGTAAAGTTGCAGGTACAAGTCCGGTGATTTGTTTTAGTAAGGAGGCAAAGCATAAACAGTTCCTGGGGATAATTTCATCACCTGCAAAAAATTTATCAAGTTATTCATTTTTTTCTAAAAATGCATTTGTACAAGCTGTTCTTTTTCAGAAGTTGATTAATTACCGAAGACTGTGTGGGCAGTTCAATTCCAATAGCAAAAGAACAAACATTGTGCTAGAACCTGTCACTTCGCTGGTGTTTTGTCTCATCAGTACCCATGTGCCTGGGAACACATGGGCTTTTGTGCCAGGAACTAACATCTGGGACCTCGCTTTTAAGCAGCAATGTTTTAGAAAAGTTGAGGAAGATAGTAATTTTCTTTCATGAACGAAGTGTTGCTTCTAGCTGTTTCATTCCTTGTCAAGTTTTTACAGCAGCTCAAAACGTATTTGGAAAACTTTTTTGTACAGAAGCTATGAGTGTTTTTGTGAATTGCTGGGCTAACTGTGATCAACAAAGATGTAAGGAAAAAGGGCACTGTCAGATTAATTTTAGGGTCTTCTTATTTAACAAAAGATAAATTTCTTTTTAAAGTGCAGTACTGTGATTTAACTGGTGGGATTGCTTGTCATTTTTAAGTGTAATGAGACTCTCATATTGTCTTCTAGAAGGATATTACAGCCAAGATCTTTTTGTTTTTTAACTTTATAGGTGAACATAGATACGAAATCTTTAAGAGGAGAGTTTTACAAGGAAAATCAGTTCCCCACTATGCAGCAATAGAGCCAAGTGGGGATGGTCTAATGATTGTTTCTTATAAACCATTCAAATTTCTGCAAGATGAAGATGACAAATCAGAAGAAAATGATGATGTAGAAGTAAAAAATGAAAAGAAAGGTAAGACATCTGGCAGTTTGTGCTTCTCTCTCTTGCTTGTCAGTTTAGCGTCTGTTTGGAAACTTATCAGTAAATGTGTGTCTTAATATCTGCCTTCCAGATTTTTTTTTTTTAAGGGCAGATTGACTTTTTTTGTTTGTTTTCACTGTGGGAAGTTTTATTATTCATAAACCTATATGAGAAGCATTTTTTTTTGGCTAGGAGACACTTGAATAATTTTGTCATCCAAAGGAAAAGAATATTTTGCAAACTGAACTAAGTATTTGTTTAGCAGTTGAATTGCTGTGGTAGCACCTAAAGTTAGGCATCTGGCAGAAGTACCCAAATTAAGAAGCCAGTCTTCATGGTGAGAGAAGCCAAATCGTTGTTCATCAGAAAGCTCTCTGATGTATAATTTAGTTTTGGCTTTGTAAATTAAAAAACAAATGAACCAAGCTTCATCTTTTTGAATAATGAGAATCCTGTAAAAGATTGTGCAAAAGCAGTTCAGAAAAAGTAATAAACTCAACAAAACTTATCTCTGCTTCTTTACTTGGAGATCAAAACAAAATTAAGTAAAAACATATTAATGAAATTAATTTCATCTTAGATATCACTGAACTCTAGAATATGTATGTTTATGTAGTTGTATGGTATTGTTTCAGATTTGATTTTTGCTCCTGAGTGAGACATTGGTTAAATGTCTAGCAGTCTTTGTCAATGGTACAAAATTCTCCTTGGGAAACAATACAAAAAGATCCGTTTTCTGGAATATATTAATCTTACAAATTATGACATGTTACATGCAATTGTATTAAGAATAGTCTGTGAATCATTCTTGCAAAGAAGTTCTTCAGTGCACTGAATACCATAATACAATGTCTTTGCAATTGTCACTGAATTAGCTAGTTCAAAGTTTTAATCATTTTTAAGAACTTCTTTGAGTTTTTACTGGATGTGATTAAAGGAACACAGTAAAGAGCACTATATCACGCTTAGCGTAGCCTTTATGCATGTATGTGCATATACAGTGTTGCCAAAGTCCAAAAATCTGTAACATGGATTATCGTTTGCAGGAATACCTTTTAGAAAACTTCTCATAGTGCAAAAATCTAATGGTAGGGAAAGTACCGACATCTCAACTCCTAGTTTAGAGGGAATTCTAATACCTTCTTAAGAGAGTATTTGTCTTTCGCTAAATGTAATGTAGGCTATAATATTAGTTATATATTTATAGAAAATTGCAGGCATATGTATGTAAGATAATAAAACAAGATGTGCCAGCAGCATAACTTTAATTTTTATAAGAGTTTCCAGGAATAGGTAAAGAAATATTAAGGTAGTTACATTGCACATCATTATTTTCGCATTAGTTTATTCTTTCATAGTCTCCTCTGCACATTTTTGAGAGCTTATGAGAAGGCTGTCTTAAGATGGAGAGTGGAAGTCTAAGCTACTTTTGTGGTGTCATTCATTTTTGTTCTAAATGAAGAGTTTCAATACCAGATAGAATCTGTGTCAAAGTTTAGAATTTGGAAGGCCATCATATACTAATAGTTTCTGGAAAGTATATTTGTAGCACCTTTGACTGATCTATTATAAACAGGAAAGTATAGTGGTAATGGTTTGCAGTGTGAGTGTGCTTCTGGAGTCACAGTTGCTGACATGAAGCTTAGATCACCTAAATCCTGTGTTGTGCTGTGACAACTTGAGAGCGTCTAAAGGGCCTATCCATACTTCACCTTTCCTATAAATAGGAGGGTAACGTGTACAAGATTGCTGTATTTGTGTTTTCTGTGACCAACTATGCACTACCCAATCATGCTGTCGTAGCCTTGCTTTTGTATAAGCATTTCTTTTAAAAGACCACTTCTTGCAGCAATCTTAACAGTCAGTATAGATGTCAGGCAGATTCTAGACCCAGCAGCAGAAGTCAAGCATTACCTCTGGGCAGGCGGTTTTATTTCACCTCCATCAGCTGAAACAGTTGAAGACCACTTGGTTCTCTAAAATAATTTCTTTTCAATAGGCGTTGTAGCTTCTGGCAAAATAGGTAAGGAAAAACTGTTCATATCTCTGAATGCAGTATTGGAGTGTGCAGTGGCTTGTCAGTACTGCTGTACTTGATGTGTCTACAATCAGATTCTTAAGCATTAATGTTTGGTTACCATTTTTATTTAATGGTGCAGTAAACCTAGGATAATAGTTTATGCCCCTTGTATAACTCTATCAGCGTTTTTGAGTATTGACGGGAATATAAATTGCTCTCCAGATGAGGGATATAAATGACCTTGATTGCTGAAAAAATGTTTTTCCATTTTATAATCACAATTTATATTATATAAGTAGTTCAGAGTAAAATTTAATTTCCACCCTTCCACAAACTTCTGTTCTGTATCTCCCAGGATTACATGCTGTGGAATCCAGGACAGCATTTGTAATCTAGTTTGTGTTTTTTCTGCATGTTTCCAATTGTAGACCCTCTCTATTACTGGCAGCAGACTGAAGATGATTTGACAATAACAGTTCACATTCCTCAAGACATCACTAAGGATGATATAAAAGTATGCTTTTCCCCTGATAACATATGTGTTACACTGAAAGATCAGCCTCCTTTGATGGAAGGAAAACTTTATTCATCTGTGGACCATGAAAGCTGCACATGGATAATTAGAGAGGACAAAAGGTGTTGTATATGGTTTTTAGTTTTCACGTTGATAGGAATTGATTTCTCTAAGCATATACTGTATCTGTGACTTCTGGCCTATCTGGGAATGGACTCATTTAATGCTACACTCTGCATCAGATTCCTTTAAGGAATCTATCTTCTGAGAACCATTCACTGGGTTTTGCAACACTATCTCACAGTAATTTTTCTTTAGCTAATTGTGAAGGTAATCCCCATCTTTTGCAGCTACTTGATTATAAGCTGTATGATCAGCTATTTTCTGCATTGTAGAACAGCCTTTCCAAACTAATACGTTCTTCTATTTGAGAAACAAAACCACTATGTGTAACTACTATACTCACAATTAAACGTGTAGCAGACCAGGAAATCAGAGTTTCTACTGTAGAGCTGTGAAGCAGAGCTCTATGCAAATGAGGATCCGTTGATGCTTGTGAATTTAAACTCCTTACACTTATCACATTCTTTGCTTGTGTAGCCAGAGTTTATGTCCTAATTTAATGTTGTCAGTTGCCTTTCCAAAACAATGTTTGGTGGTATGAGCTACTGGAGGTTAACCCATGGGTGTCTGTATGGCTACCTGGTTTTTATATTGTCTTTGAAAATAATCTTCGCCCATCACTTCTGGTTGATCAAAGTGGAAAAGATAATAGGTGAACTGTTAAATTATTTTCATAGTGATAATGTATTTTATACCTATGAATCTTTGGTGATAAATTCAGTAATATTTTGAAGTTCTAAAGAAAAGATTTTTTTCCAGATAAACAGAAACTGCTCCCCCAGGTATCATAATGTTAAAAATAGATTAGGAAGCAAAGTAAAACTTACTTGGTTCAACACTTCCCCCCCCCAAAATTTTAGGATTTATTAGCCTGACTTTTACCATGCTGTTTTATATTAGTAATTTCTCTTCTACTTTCCACAAGCAGAAGATTTTTTTTGTAATAATGTAACACAAGTTCTTCAGGTTTGACTTACAAATTCCATATGCTGTTTTCCTAATCCATTGTACACTATATGTGTGATATGAAGTTAATCTGTTAATTTCACTTGCTGTAGACCTATAGAAATGTTCATTGTTTTATCTGAGAAGTAAATTTTAGTTGTTTCTGGAAAATAAAACCAACAAACCAAACCAAGAAGGAATGGAAGAGGGGGCAGAATTCAGAGCTCCCCAAATACCAAACTGACTTTGTTTTGTTTTGTTTCAGAACCTCATAGTTCTAGAATTTTATTTTGCTGGTAAAGAATTGCAACCTAATTTTGTTTTCTACTCAAACTGTATATCATTAGTCAAGCTTGGGAGGGTCCTTTAGAGCCCTAAATTGATCTTGGTGACAAGATGTGTTCAACAATTGTTCTAGGGATTTTTGGAGGTGTAAATTGTCTACAATATTTGCAGTTGCATCAATAAAAATGTTTCATACCTGGAAGGTTACATAAGTATTTGGATTAATTTCCATATGTGTTCCTACACATGTAAAAGGGAGCGTGAAATCCCTCTGTATTTGGAAATGTACTTCTGAGTTTTCTACTGGAGACTTGAAGCTAGAAGCTTGTGTTACAAGCCACTTCCTTTGTTGCAGTTGACAGGTGCAGTGAACACTTATCTGCACCATTTTGTCCTATCTTCTAGGACATGAACCGAAAAAGCTGCTGAATGTTTAGATACTGCGAAGCGTATTCCTTCCACTTACGAGAGTGAGTGAAAGTCTTTGCTCATCTTTTGCAGTTATACCTCCTCTTGTGCTAGCTGATCAGAACAGCTATAAGTGAGGCATCATCTGAATGGTTCCAAGTAAAACAATAGTTGTGATGAATGAAATGCATTATGTGCATTATGAAAAACAGGTAGTTGATCCACACTTTATTGATCTTGTTGTTCTTTGTACTGTAGACCCATATTACCTGTAAAACTGCCTTGGAATTTTGAAAGCCTTTTTCACCAGCTGCATCAGTGGCTTTCTGTTAGCCTACCTAAGGGAGTTGGGGTTGAAAGTTTGAAACAGACTAAACATTTTCTGCTCTAAGAAGCTTGTGATCATCCGCCTTAACTTTGAGAAGTTCATATGCTCTACAGTCTGTAACCTAGCACATCATTTGTTTAACCTAGGGGTGTTTGTCATTATTTGGAAGTCTTGTATTAGTTTCCTAAATATATGTATATATCATCTTTTGGCAAGATAGAATTTTCCAGATTCTTCAAGTATTCTCTTTGTAATTTCTGTGAATCTAGGTACCCAGTTATTTCATCACAACAGGGAAAGTTTTCAAACCAGTGCTAGTCATTTATACGCTTGTAGCCTTAGTTAATATGACAGCTGTTATAATTAATGCACAATCACAAAAGTAGTTCAGAGTAGTAGAAGTGTCCATACTTAAATAAAAACGAACTTAAGTCAGTCGTTTCCAGTGTCTACTACAGTATTAAATTTGTGATGTTTAATTTTTTTTTCCTTAAACTTGTTCAGAGACTATATATGCAGTAGTGGGCTACCTGTTGTACTACTTCTAATATAGTGAAGATACTGGATATAGAAGGTAGTGCTGGTTGGTTACCTTCAAAAAAAAACCCAAGACTATGAACTCTAGCTATTATGTATTGCTCTGTCACAACTCCAGTACTCTCTGACCACATTGTGTAACATTTTCCATGCACGGAGGACATAATAATCAAATTTACTTATTTGAAAACATTTGAAGTTACACACGATTTCTGATTTAGCAGAGCAATACAAAACACATTAAAAACTTGTACAAGTGTAAGTTATGCTTAGCAAAATATAGCAATTGCAGTACATGGTTTTGTCATAGTACTGATGTAATTACTATTAGCAGTCCCAATAATATGCTCCCCATCACAAAGCTGGGTGTCCACACCTGCTGGGGAGGAATATGTAGGTTGATGCCAGCTCCAGCCCGTTGCTCTGTTTCAAAGGCTTTTGTTGTCTGAACCAAGTATGTATTCCTGATGTTGGTCTGGTTAACTTAGGGAGATGCTGACACTTTTTTAATGAACTCAAGGGAGAACACACCACCAGTTGATCCACTCAATTGTTGATACGTGTTTATCTGAAACAAAGGCTACTCTTTGTGTTGAGACAGGGCTGGTCCACAGTTTCCTGCAGGGTTTCTCCTGCAGAATTTCCAATTAAATTTCCTCTGAGAGTTTTGAGATGTGCAAACTTTAATCCTGTAAACTTGATCCAGTGTGCAGTAAGTAGGGAGAATACATATTTATTTCAATGACACAGTAATGTTCCCAAACACAGTGTTATGGAAAATAGGGCCATCTAAGGAGGGATTTTGAGAAGACTCAGAGAAAAATAGGCATTATATTAACCATAGCTTTTTGACACCATGAAATCAGAGTTTCAAGTATAAAAAAGGAAAAGGAAGTTATTACAGTTTCAAGTTACAATTTTAAAATACATGCATCTTTACTACCATTTTCCAAGTGTGGAAATTGGGGAGCAAAGTGTTATACATTTGAGATATTGTATCTTATGCTAGTGTTATGTGTTGCTTTGTACCTGACAGTAGTTACACTTGCCATTGTAATAGTTCAAAATACAAAGTGAAAAATTACATGGTAGAGATAATACTGGCCTCTGGGTACTTGTGCAAGCATGATGTCAGTACTTTTCATTATGGCATTCTCTGAATTTCTGTGAAATGTATAGGTGTGTGTACCATGTGAGATTTGTTTATAATAAAACTCTTGTGACACTTCCTGAAGGGCATTCACAGTTAAAATTTTTGTCAAATTTCGTTTGATAGTCAGATGGTTTGGTTTAGGCAATCCTGTGAGGAGCAGGGAGTTGGACTTTTGATGATCCTTAGGGATTCTTTCTAATGAGATATTCTGTGGTCTTCCTTCAGTTTCCCTCATCAAAAATCTTGGCTTTTCCCCAAATGGTAAACTGCAAAAAACAGTTGATCTGCAGAAAATTTAAATAAAGGGACTAGTATTTGTCTATAGATGCCACTAATACTATATACTAAAATGTGAGTTTTCAGTTTTTGATTATTAAATATGATAGTGAAAAGTAGCTCAATAGAGTAACTACTTTTTATTACTCATTCAAGTGAGTAAGACGTCATGAGTCTCAGGGTTCTATTTTACTGGGAAATACTAATTGCATACTTCAGTGTAATGTTGCACTCAGTTCTTAATGTTGGTACCGCAGTACCACTTTAAATCTGTTGATTGAAAGTCTAAAACTTGCTGCAAATGTCTCCTGTATGTTATTTCCAATACCAATGTAATTTCTTCTGAAACTAATTCAGAATTCTCTCAGTAGTTATTTGTATTATGCAGGAGTTAGTAGTTTAGTAGTAGAAGGTTTTCCTATTGTCAGGTGCTGAACTGTCATTGTAGACTCTATCTAAAACATGAATATAATAAAACTAACTGGATTTATTGTTATATCCATATGTTGGTCTAATTAAATGGAATTGCTCTGTTGGTGCATCAGGCTGTCTCTTATTTTCTCATTATTTAGTTGGCTGTTCATAATGGTTATACCAGATTCTCTTAAGTTTTTCTTTTTTAAAGGTTGTAGCAATCCTATTAAGTCCTATTAGGTTTCAAGTAAACCTCTGTAGTAAAATTCTGTCACTTCTCAAATAGATTTCTTTGCAGGTGATCTCCTATGGTATTTAAAGGATTTTAATAAGACTGCTTCAGGGGAAACTGCATTTAGAGTGAAAACTCTGAGGGCACTTACATGAATATGTGCTCTTTGTTCTTATGCTTTTAGAAATTACTTGTCCTTGGTCTGTATTTCTTTAGCATATTTTCCATTAGAATAGTTTATTTTATAAATTAAGTGCTAATGTTCTTACGTGTTTTTACGTGATTTTCATTACAGATTCAATTTCAAGAGGAAAAGTGCTCAAATCTACATTTAGAACTAAATGTAGGTGACTAATGAGAGAAATGGATGCAGTGTTTTCATGTAGTACTCTGTCTTCTATTTGCATTTTAGCTTGGAAATTTCTCTAATTAAGAAAAATGAGGGACCCCGGTGGCCAGAGCTAATAATTGGTGACACTAGAGGGGAATTCATTATGGACTCTTCTCAGTGCTCTGAAATAAGTGAAAGCCTGATGCACCTTACCTCTGAAGTAATGGTAAGGAGATGAAAAATAAAACAATTTATAATTCTTGTACGCCTCCATGTTGTCTTTTCTTAATGTCCTAATTTGCTCTTCATTGACATATCTCATCAGTTCACTTACTATTTCAAATCCTATCTCTACATTCATTTTTAACTGAAATTGTTAAACTATTCACAACTTTAGTGCCATTATTCTTTGAACAGTAATATTATCTTCAGCGGGGACTGAGTTTACCTTACAGAATAATGTGTGTGCACCAAAAGAGAAATCTGATTTAACATTGACATAAATTTTGTTCCCACCACTTGTTACATGGCTGTTTGTTTTGAAGCAGTTGATTTAAGTGATTTTTGAAGAATGTCTTTCGTTTTTATCAGTAGATTAGCAGCACTTTTATACTGTCTTCCTAGAGATACTATACTTGGCTTATATTGACTGTAGGCTTAAGTAGTACTCTTAAAAGGAAAATTTAGGAAAGTATAAGCATGACTCATGAACTTTCTGGCATTGTTTTTATACTGAGAGTCTATTGAAAACCAAATGAAGTGTAATTTTTAACTGCTGCTTGCTTGATACTTCCCCTTTTATTTAATTAGGAAGTGGCATCTCATCTAAAACTTATGAAGTGTGACTCCCTGTGGATCTCGATATATTAGTTTTGGATTAGTTTTTTTTATTAAGGCTGAGAAGTGTTATTAAAATAAATTCTATAGAGTGCTTAAATTGATTTCTCTCCCCCACACTATCTATGGGAAGAATATTGCAGTCCATCTTTTGACCATAGTTTTACTGGGGATTTCAAATTTATTTTCTTTTGTAACTCATGCTGACCTTGAAGTGATGGATTTTTTTTCTTTCATCACAACTTTTCAGCTTATGTGAAGTAATGATTGTGTGAAAAAGAAAAATCTTTCCTTCGGTAACTTTAATTGCATAAATGCTAAGTACATTGGGGTTTGGTTGGTTGGTTGGTTTTTGTTTTGTTTATTTTTTTGTTTTCCTGTAGAGAAGTGAACCCCAAAGTCTAGCCTCTGAAGAGGTAGATACCCTGTTCTAAGTCATGTGCATTAGTTTGCAGTTTATGATAATTAATAGTTCTGTTTTCTGTCATTTAAGTACATTTCTTTGCTATCTCTTCTCATTTGATTTCTTTGAACTTAGTGTCTTGCATTGATCTCCTTCACTTTATGGACTGAAAAAAACCCCCATTCTTAATCTGATGAAATGGATGAAGAAACATGCAGAACTCCACCCTGTCAGATGAATTGAGTCTTAGTGCCCTGTCTCATCTTTCCTACGCATTCTGTTTGACTGCAGCTGACAGATTATATTGGCTGTCAAGATTGTGATTGATTTCCTTGTTTTGAGTGCATTGAAAAATATGTATAACAGCATTAATTTTAAATAATTATTAGCAAATCTGAAAGGGGGCATGTACTTCGAGCTACTTACAAAATTAATTAATCGTCTTTATAACAGTATTTCCAATGGCAATTGTAAAAAAACTTAGACTAATGTAAATTTACGAAACCTGCCTAGGTGCATATGTACAGAAGGGAATTTATTGTTCATGTTTTAGTGTCTTATGTAATCTTTCCTTAAACTGAAATTTTGCACCTGCTACTGGTGCTGTCCTCCACAACAGAAATGGTTCTGTTCATTTTGGGTAAGCATATAGATTGATCTTAAGTCTGTAATGCTGTTCTATTGAACTTTTTTGTTATGAAATTGTGTGTGTGTGTGTATATATATATACACACACGCGCGCACACACACATATTCACTAGCTCGTGTTTTCATTGTAGTTCATTGTCTTTTTGTTTCAGAATCCAAACCCTGAAAAGGAAAAACCACCTTGTAATGCACAAGAATTGGAAGAATGTGATGCTTTTCTTGAAGATAGTGCTAGCTTGTGCAGATTTGATGGTGATACCTTAAAAGTCACTCATGTAGTAAGTGCTGCAATTTATAATAGAAGTATTTTTAATTTGTGTGTGTGATGTCAAGTTCTCTTAGAACAGAAATCTGTGCAAAGTCTTAAAACCACATGAATTTTTTCTGTAATGTAAAATCATAGTACCAACAGAAATTATCAACCAATATGTGTTCTTCATTGTCATTTTAGTATAAAAACAAGGCTTTTATTCTGATTTAAAAAATAGATATGCTTTCACAAGTGAGCCAGTTGAAAAAGTAAATTTATGTAAGAATGAAGATAAGAAAAGGTTTCTTCTCAGTGACACAGACTTCTTTTAGAATCTTTAGCTTGTTCTTTTTTCTCGGTAACTTTTTAGACAGCATGGTAGAAAGTTGACTCTTTTTACTACCATGCTGGAACACAGATCACTTGATGATATTTATTTGTCAATCACACTGGAAGTAACAGATTGTAAACAAAATGCTTCAATAGGAGATGTGGTCGTTGTAAGTGACCTTGACTGACAGCAAGTCAGAACTTGATTTGGTCCATTAAGTAAAGCAGGAAACAATAATCACACGAAAGAGTCACAGATTAAATTGTCTTTTTTATTTTTTTTTGGATGTTTGGGGTTTTTTTCAATATGTGTCTACTACACTTGTAATAAGCATTGATGTTGCACCTCAACTCTACCTTGTGTCATGGGAAGCGCATAGAAGATACCGCTTTGTACAGAAAATGCCATAGTTACAGGGTGATATTTTGATTCAGTTCATAGCTTTCTATTTCTTGAGAAAAGCTCTAGAAGTTTTAAGTCCATGGCTTGCAGATCTTGGTCTCTTGGGGTTTTTTGTTCAGTTATTTTGGTTGGTTAGTTTGTTTTTTGTTTATTTTGATGTTATTTTTATTAAGTGTTTCTTTGCCTCTTAGTTGGTCAGTAAATTAGTAACTCATTTTATAACTAATGGAGACTGAGGATTCTTTCAACTCTCTTGTAATTTAAATAGAACTGAAGAATTTGTATGCCTGTTGAAAGGCACAGTATTAGAAGGCACTTTTGCAGTTGAGCCATTAGACTTGAACTTAATCAGCTGAAATAATTATGTTAGATCTGCCCTAGTCTGTATAATCTCAAGTAAACAAATTTCTGAGTCTCATTAGCTGTAGTTTCTGTCCACTGGATCTTATGTTAAGATTAAATTAAGGTCTTAAAGGCAGAGACCCCATCCTGTGACGTTTGTATGATAGCATAAAAAGCTTGCTGTTCACAGCTATTGCCACAATAACTGTAACAGACTGCTGTGGCAACTGTTTCAGAACAATTAGTCAACAAATGTCAGCATCTGAAATACTCCTTTAGGAATAATATATTGTACTATGTGTTAAGATAATCCTGCATTTTGCTGTTGCAGACATAGATTCTGGATATAAAAAATACTTCTAATGTATTTTTTCATCTTGTAACATGAACAATGTAGATTAGCTGTTGAGTACAAACAGAAATTCTAGAGAATTCCTTTCTTGATAGACCTTTCAGGGAACAGATTGGTCTTTCTTCTTTGAGCATTTGCTAGTCATAGTGCTACATTAAAAGTATTGCTATTAACTTCCTTTAGAAGGCTTTACATAGAAAATATGTGCTGTTTTATTGTTTATTCTTCATATTGTTCATTCAGGTAGCAGGGTATGCCGGTCTTGTCTGTCTTATGTAATTGGTCATTCCTGGTGAATAGAAGTGGTTACTGAATGTCTTTGGTTATCTAGACATATTTGATGAAGAGTGTACTAACCTGGAATTTAGTAATTATTTGGTTGTGAGTAAATAAATTGTTGACATTCCATGATTTTAGTATTCTAAGTAATCTTTCTTCCAGTCCTTACCAACTTCTCCTGCAAAGGGGCAATATTTTCTTCCCTGTTGGCACTGCAGAAAACCAGATGTGATTCTCTTTAAGTAATCTTTTCTAAACATCAGAAATTGTAGATTAGGATCCACTATACTAGAAAACCATATCTATACAAAATGCATGCCTGTTGTTTGTGTACTGGACATAATGTTTCACTAAATACTGTCCCAAGAAACTTAATTGCATCTGCTTGAAATAAACTGACTGTGGCTATTGATCAGTGGGAGGCAGCATAATGTATTGAAACATTCTGTCAGCTACTAAAAATGAAGCTGTGATCATGTAACTTTGACAGTACCTGTGACAGAATCTACTATTTATACTTTGAGTCAATATGTTGTATTTCTTTTTGTGTTGTTTTCAGATTAATCTTGGAAGCAACCAGTATCTTTTCTCAGTTGTTGTGGATCCCAGAGAAATGCCATGCTTCTGCCTGAGGCATGATGTTGATGCTCTTCTCTGGCAGCCTCACTGTGATCAACCAGAGAACATGTGGGAACATATTGCAACTTTTAATGCTTTAGGTAGGAAATTACCTTCTGTGTCACACTCATCTATCTAAGACATTTCTGTTTGAATACTCTTAGTATGGATTCTGTTGATATTTCACTTAATTAAATTTGAATTGAAAGATATTATAATTCTCTTAATAGCAACATGCTAGCTTAATTTTAGAAATATTCAAGCATAAGAAATAAAGCATTTATGCCTTGGAAGGGAAATAAGCCTTTTCAGACCACATGCAGTATGCAGGCTCAATACCACACCGAAAAAAGGAGAGTTCCTTGCATAAGTGAATTTGAGATAAAGGCTTAAAGGCACAATCAGCACCTTAACACTTACACAGAAACCATCAGGGAAATAGCTGCAGTTCATGAATAGTGTGTCTAGGTGTACATATGCTTATAGTAAGATGTTTCAATAAGTGACCTTTAGATTTTTCCTCTCATTGTACCTGATAGACAGGTCTGAAGAATTGGACATGATTGCTCACTGTTTCTTTTGTTATAAGAGCTAGGAGCATCAAATGATGCTGGTACACGGTAGGTTCAAAAGACACTAAAAGAAATGCTTCACATATGTGCATTTAAGATATGGAACCCTCTGCAGCAAAACTTTGTGGACATGGAAAGTTTTAATAAATTTGGAAAAATAAAATTCATCATGTCTGGAAAAAAATCGTTTGAGAGCATAACTGTCCCAGCTCTGGCTCAAGAAGCCCCACACTATTCTGAAATTACAGGCTGCCAGAAGAGCAGAAAAGTCATGAAGAGTAGTTAGTTATTGCTGTATTCTTGCAATCAGGACTAAGAATTTTTTTTACCCACTGTTGCGAGCAGAATCCTAAATCCTAGAAACAGAAAGTACTTAGAAAAATATGGATGCAAGAATAAGAAGTGCTGTATCTGGTCAAATAGGATGGTCCTCGTGGCCCAGTATTGTACCTTTCAAGTAAGAAACAGGTAAATGAGTTTTCATGAAAATTAATATGGTCCAGAATTTAATTCTACTGTAACAACTATAGTTTTCCTGTTCTATAAGTGTTCTCTAAACTCATACCTTCAATAATTGTTTGAGTATGACAATTTATTCCCTCCCCCAAATTAATTTGTTTGACCACACCATTCTCAGTCTGGACCCAAAGTGAAAGGAAAGATATTAACTCTTGTATGGAACTGACGTAGATTACCATAACACAACTGGTTTTTAATGAGTTTTTCCAATTTATTTAGTTTTGTAATATTACTGGTTTTTTAATAGACTGTTGTTTTTACTTAAGATCAAATTAAACTGTAAGCATCTTCGCAAATCATCTAAGAGAAGAGAATTATTTCACAATTTGTTCTTTGTTTGCTCATTTCAAATTTCATTATGCTTGGAAAAAAGCAGATGATAAAGATTAAGATGCTTTTTCAAATTACTTTTAGTTTCAAATTTCTATGCTGACTTTGTAGTACCGTTTTAAAAACGTGTTGCTACTGTTTTGAAAACAACAATAAGGAAATTCAAATAGCTATGTGCTTTTTGTACCTAAGGTCATAGAAAACATTGTTCCACTACTTCTTTCT
Organism: Piaya cayana; assembly: GCA_013389865.1. Lineage (NCBI taxonomy): Eukaryota > Metazoa > Chordata > Aves > Cuculiformes > Coccyzidae > Piaya > Piaya cayana. The sequence continues at coordinate 27,480 of WAAB01007307.1, read as the reverse complement.
CTTTATTGCACTACCATTACAGTATTGTATTGAAGTTTACACTTTTTACTAATATAGTTCACATTAGTGTGCCAGTGGTGTTGTAAATCATCAGCTTGTTTATCTACAACCAAGTTTAGAAATACTTCGCAAGAGCTAGTAGCAATAATTAGTATTTTCTGGATTAGAAGGCTGGTTTTCCAAAAATTACAGTATTCATATAAGCAATGGTTTTTACTTCTTCCTCTGTTTGAACCTTTGGAATTACTTTTTGACAAGATGACAATTGAAAAGTAAATATTTGGAGTGGAACGTAAGGAAGGAACCAAAGGGAAAATGAAGAAACCAAGGTTTTGTTATATATACCTATCCTAACAACTTTATGTTGGAAGAAAGCAATTGGTTTTGAACTGACCTTTGGCTGCTAATTTCTAATGATTTACTGCTGGTTGAAGGAGCAGTTGCATGATCTTGCCTGTTCTTACCACAGTTTACTGAAGAAGCCTGCATATTTCACTGATTACTCATTAGTCTTGCTGCAGAAATCCCCTGCTCCTAGCTGGGTTGTATCTATAAACCAGAAATATAAGATGACAGTGACATTTTCTAGATTTGTGTTTTTAAAAAAGTAGAGCCTACCATTTTCTTTTTGTGAAATCCCATTTAAATACAAGCCACTTGGCTCAAACGCTTCTTTTACGTGCAAGCCTACAGTTAAATCCTGCTTTTATTTTTAGTGCCAGTATTTAAAGATATGGATTAAAGTTATACTTACAAAGTTTTTCTGGCTCTCCTAGTATTTCCCAGTACAGCATTCATGTTGATAGTCTACACATATATGTACTAATTGTTTTGTGATTAAATCTGTCAAATTTGATTTGAACAGAGATCATGTTTTGAGGACAGAAGCAAACATTTGTAAATTTAAAAGTCATAGGGCTAACATTTCAAATATCCCCGAACAACCAAAATACCCTCAAGGTATGAAAGTACCTTGTTGTAGTGTGACTATACTGCTGTTTGTTAGCCCTGGTGGACATCTAAGCACCCCAGAGCTGCTTGCTCCCTTCCCATTCCCCATCCCTGCTCCCAGTGGGACAGAGGTGAGAACAGGAAGACCAAAAGCAAGAAAGCTCATGGGTAGAGCTCTTGGTCAGTTTGGGTCTACTGTCCTGGTTGTGTCCCCTGTCAAAGTCTTACTAGGGGGCAGGCAGAGTTAGAATAAAAGAAAGCCATGAACATTGTGCAAGCACTGCTGAGAAATAGCCAAAACAATGTGTGTTATCAATAGTGGTTTAGTCACAAATTCAAAACACAACACCTTATGGTCTGCTGTGAAGAAATGTACCCCCATGTACTTTGACGTCAGTCCTGTGATAAAAAGGAAAGAGAGAGAGCCAAACAAAAAGGTAAACTCTAGGATGCTTGCTCTTCTTCGAGCTGCTGTTTTTCAGTAATAACCATTGTCAAGCATTGTGAATGGAAATAAAAGCAAATAACCTTTCAGAAATACTTAAGATCACTTTGCAGAGATTGTCTCTCAAGTCTCTCTACCAAAGTGTGGAAGGAAATCAACCTGAAATAGTTTTGGTTTGTTTTCTTTTTTTTACTAATAGAGTTCTACAAAGGAAAAGGTAAATCTTTCTCAATGAATATTAACAAAGAATACAGAGTGTTGAAACTAAATTGTTTTTTTTCAATCAGTTCTAAAGAGAAGGCAAGTTTTAAGTATCTGTTCAAGTTTAGGCTCAGAAATCTTAAATTGTATATGTAACTGCAAGCTAGGGGATGAGAGGAGAGATGAGGGTTGTTCTGCTTAGACAGCTAATATTGGGCCAAAATGCATGTCCATGTCTTGTGATCCTGCTGAGAAAGTAGACTTTGTGTGGCGGAGATGGGGATAGATGTGGGAACAGTATCTAGCTATACATAGCACATGCATCCAAAACACCAGTAAGGAATGTGTACAGAACAATTGTATATTGTTATTAAATTAGTTATGCATACCTCCAGAAACTAGCAGCTTATTTAACAACAATGTATATCTCTCCCTGTCTCTCTCTCTTTTTTGTTACTGGTTGCATATTACTTTTAAGCTAAGGTTGATTTTATCTTAGTAAGTTAGGGTGCTGTCAAAACCAATACATTACTTCTCCCTTCTGCTGCTTTTTGGGCTATGCAGGTTATGTCCAAGCATCAAAGCAAGACAAGAAGTTCATGGCTTGTGCTCCTGATTACTCCTATGCTGCTCTTTGCGAGTGCTTGCGAAGAGTTTTCATCTATCGTCAGCCGGCTCCTCTGTCCACAGTTCTCTACAACAGGAAGGAAGGAAGACAAGTAGGACAGGTTGCTAAGCAGCTAGTAGCAACCCTGGAGTCCAATGATCCTATCTTGGGCTTTCAAGCTACAAGTGAGAGATTATTTGTTCTCACAACAAAAACCTTGTTTTTAATAAAGGTGAACTCTGGAAATTAATTATTCAGTATATTCTGCTATTACTTGTATTACCGACTTGTTAAAGAACTGGCTGGATGAATGATCTGAGAAGTTCAGTACATTTTTGATGGAGTTTAGAAAGATATTTTACAGGGGTATCAAAATTTTTCAGTAGAATTTGTCTGTAAGATAGTGAGACAGTTTTACAACTTTGCTGTCACTGAAGTAAGCTTCTTCAGAGCAATGGGAAAATGTCTTCTGCACTAGCAGCTTTCTCAGAGCCATTGTCAGAGGCTACTATTGCATAGTAAATAGATTTATGCATTTTTTTTCTAAACCGCTGTTTGCGATACTTCTGAGTCTTGGGAGTTGACTTCTGGTTTTAAATGCCACTGTTTACTTATGAAAGAAGTAGTCAGATAAAGAAAATAAAGCCTGGAATTGTAAACATATGATGTGCAGAGTAAAAAAGTGTGTATCATAAAGAAAAAAACCAATCCCAAATTCATAACCTATTGGCCAAAAAAAGATTTTCATATTTTGATATTTAGTAGTATTGAGTGACATGTGAATGGAATGAATGCTGTATTATATTCCTTATGCAGCTAATTAATTCAAATGGAGTGATTTCATTGTAGATGCAGTTTCTAGATTATTGATTTTGGGCTTATGCTTCCAGTGAAATTTGTTCACGTTTTAAGAGACACTAGAATAGCTTTTAGTAGCCTTTCCTTGAAGCAAAGTCAAGGTCTAGTTATACTCTAATTTACAATTAGAAAGTGGCTAACAGAAAAAGTACCTGTATTGTAACCTGAGATGGGAAATTCAGAAATGCTGAATTTACAGCCTCAGACATTACTGTAAATACTGTGTTATCAGGTAACCATTCTGTCTGTAGTGCACAAGTCTTTCTGAAGATTGTTGTTTCTTATTTTAAATCAACATTGTCAGTACAGTTAAACCAAAAAAAAAAGGGTCAGTTGTTACAGCTCCACCTTGGGTTGGTTGTTTTATTTTTTTTTCCATAGTTTCTTACAATTCCATAGCAAAGAGTGCATAAAAAGCGTGTTGTGTACTGGCAGGACATCTACTATGGTCTGTGGTATCCAAGTACTGAGACAGACACAAACACAACAAGTGGCCTAATAGTTTGTGTCTCTTTCAATATTATTTTAGACCTCTGTAAGAATCTATTGAGAGGAAATAAGTGTTCCCTTTTTATGGACAGTTTCCTAGTTGTAATTGTTTTGACTTTCTTGTAAATTCTCCAGACATGTATCAGTGAAATGATTAAATAATATACTAAAAATTTAAGAGGGAAATAAGCAGTTATGGCTTGAAAAACCCCCTCTACATTCCGTAGCTTTTCAAAGAACCTGATTTTCCTTCTTACAGCAGTATTGTATTGCATATCCAATATTGAAAAGGTTTTCCTTGCGTTTACCTCGGTAAGTTAAAACAGACTTTAATTGCAAGCTTTCCCTTTTCATTCTGTTTTTCTATAACTGTCTTGAAAATGTTTTGGGGTTTTGTTGTTTTATTTTGGGGGGGGGGTTGGTTTTTTTTTTTCAAAGGCTCAGTGAATGTATTACTGTTTTGTGGCTCGTTTGCATGTAAACTTTTGTTGTTGGGTAATAATGTCAAACAAGCTGGTAGAATTCATGCAGAAGTCCTTTAGAAAGACGTTATGTAGTTGATTACAGCATAAAGGAAGTGTTTTCAGATTTATATGAATATTGAATAGTGATATGAATATTACTTGGTAACCTGAGATTTAATCACTGGGAACACATAGTTAAGAACATGTTGTGATGTTTGGGAAATGGAGGAATAAAGAGAGTTAAGGATTCATAGGCAACATGCTTTTGTCCCCTCAGATCTATTGCAGGAAGCTTCTCTATAGATAAGAATTTCAGCTTTTCTTTGTCAAATCCTCCTTGCTGTGGGTTAGATATCTGGAGTCAAATTTCTGCTGTCTCCTGCAACAGAGGAAGCAAAGTCAAGTAAAATGGTTACCTCTTCAGGGGCTGTATTATAAAATGTAACGACTAAATCTATGTGTCTGTTGCAAGGGATTTTTTACTTGCACCTGGGGACAACTGAACAGGGAGAAGAGGTTCATCCTTTCCTCCCGTGTTACTGGTCTGTTTGCAGTCATGGTGACAAAGGATTTGTCAGACAGTCTCTCTTTTACTTTGCTTTCTATGAGAGTTAAGGACATAGTATTGTTTAAAGATTTGTTGCCTTGAGGAATTTCTCATACTGTTGCACAGCAAGCTACTGTAATTAAATGGCTGCAAGCCACAGGCAGTCACATATAATCAGCATTTCTATTTCTGTGTTCATTTAATTTTCAGGCTTATTTGTTTAGCATATTTTAATGTAGGCCTATGCATAGTACAGAATGTGGATATTTTAAAGAGATGGTTTTCTGAGAACTGTACTGCAATTTTTCTAGGATTTTAATTCTTGAAGTCTTGCATTTGAAGATGCAGTACTTTCTGAGAGGTACCAATCACAATCTGTTTACAGAATTTCTGAGAAAATATTTGGCTATTATGGACTTGGATTATTTATTTCTTTTATTCTTTTTCAATGTTTTCCTTAGCTGCATATTTGGAATGTATCATGTATTCTTACACAAGCTTAAATTAATGGAAAAAATGTTGAACTTATTAATAAAGAGTTTTAGAAATTATTTTAAGGGATTTCTTTTCATTTCAAATTTGCATCATTCCTCTGCTTCTGAAACAAATTAGAAAAATAGAAACAAATTCCTTAAAATAGGACTTGTTAAGGAGTTTCTGTTAAGATTAAATTCCAGTGTGTGTGTCTGTACTGCAAAGTCTATGTTGTCGAGGCCTGCACTATTGCACGCAAAGGATTTTGTCTGTATATGTGACCTGTGTCAAAAAGCGCTTCTTCATTAGTGAAACAGCAGATCCTGTGAGAGTGAGATAAGGTTGAAGCTTATATTTTATTTGGGTGCTATGCTTTCTTTCATTACTAGACATTATTGCCACTATAACTTTTGAATTTTCTTGCCTTCTGTCAATTTGTTTTCTATTCTTGTTCCGCAGATTAGATGAACTTGAAGCCTGTAGTCAATCATACATTAGCATGTAATAACAATTTGTACTTGAATTATTGCTCTCTGATTCTGCCACATAAAATACTTCAGATAGGTTTCTGGTTTTTTTTGAGTTAAACTGTCTGTCATAATATCCCAAACTTACGTGGTTGCTTATGAATTAAATTGCTATAAACACAGTGGCAGTTGTCAACTCCTGATTCACATTTCAAGATTTTCCTCATTCTGTGGGAGAAAAAATGTGCACAGTCACCTCTGTGATAATGGAATTAGTGCTGTAAATTTTTTTTGCGTTATTGCACCTTCTTGCTCAGTAGGGCAGATACACATAACTGAATTGAGGTAAGAACTTCTTCTTGTCCCAAAAGCAGTGTGATCTTGTATACCAAAATGTGAGCTGCATCAGATACTGACAACTGCACTTAGACAAGCAGGATTGCTTTTGCAAGCTTGTGCTGCAGTTTGGTTTAGAATTTTGTGCAGTCGTTCCCATGTGCCATTGATAAGAGCTTTCTGGAAATCTGGTTAGATTTGTTTACCGTCTTCCCCATGCGAGTCATCTGTATTTGTGCTATGGGTAGAGCTCGCAAGGTCAGAAGAGAACTTAGTTGCCCTTTTTGAAGCAGAAAAAAAACATCAACCAAGTCAGTTTCAAAGTCAAGGTTTAGTACTATTTTGCTTGGGGAAGTGTCTACTGGTGTACATTGGCCACCCCCACCCCCACCCTTAAAAAGGTTAACATACTATTGGAAAAATGACTTTTTTTAACAAAGATGTTCAGTATGATGAGGTAGCTGGGTATCAATTAAAATTTGACTTTTATAGTTGTAATAAACAAGATCAGATGTAGAGCTGGAAAATATTTATCATAATTTTTACTGATCTAGGCAAAATATCCTTTATAAACCATTCCAGTGTGGTTTTGCAATAAAATTAAATTGGCATCTGCAAGGAATTGTCAAGGACAATACAAGAAGCTCAAATTTAATAAATGGGTGATTTGAGTGTCAACTCCATTGTGCTAATGTGAACATAGGTTATCCACTATCTTTTATTAATGCATTACTTGCATTCTGGATGTGCAGAAGTTGTGTGTGCATAATTTTATATTTTCAGCCACACCTTATATTTTCAGAATGCACTCACGTGTATTCATACTGCTCTGAAGTCTTGGGTAAGATGCAGTGGGTTCTGGGGAGGATTGTCTTTTTTTAACATTACTGACAGCAAAGTGTGGATTCTCCATGAACCTGAAGAATGGAATGGACTCGCTCCATGAGTCCGTTGTGAAGCAAGTAGTCTGACCTGGAACAGAAATATTTTACTATATGCTAAAACATGGATTTACACTTGTGGATAAATTGTTGAATGTTACAAAGTCTTGATTATTAATTCAAAGACCCCTTTTAATGTGCATTATACTTTTGGTTTTCCTTTTCTGCTGGTTTTGTGACAAGTTTTCCTGTGAATGTGATCCCACATCAAAATGTAAGTACCTCTAAGTCTGATGTAAATGTGTTGTAATGTCATGACAGGCTTTATTTGAAAACATCAGTTATGAATCTGAGCAGATGCCTTAAGTTGGAAAGGTGATGCAGGAGTAATAAGCATTTATTTTTGTCGAAACAAGTAGGGTTTACTTGCAAAAGAAACAAGATGTACTGAATACCAATTCAGTCACTTTGTCACTGAAACCACTGCTGATATGCCTTTAATGACATTTTCTCTTCAAAGCTCTTAATTCTGCATGTTCTGTGTGCTCCCTTTAATAAATATAGAGTGCCTAGTGGTAATTTAAGATTGAATGGTTGACAGGAATTTCCTGAATAACTGAATTAGACTTGCACAAGGAGTATCTAAAATATGGGCATGAGGTACAAGATGGATACATTTCATTGTAAAGAGACCGTGAACACTGGCCAATGACCATTTAAACAGAAGAAAATCCTGGTGCTGTGAAGACATTTCCTTCAATTACGATGTCATTCTAAAAGAGTCAAAACATGGGAACGTGCAGAATAGGCTTGCTTTGTTTAAGTATATACAGGTTAACTTTTAAAGTCTCCTAGAAATATATGCAATACTCCTTTAAAAGGAGTTGGATCAATCAGAATGAATTTGTGTGACTGAGACTTCCTCCGTTCCCATTTTAAGTGCATTTGACAAAGTGAGTCACCAGCAAAACTGCCTAGATGCTGGTGTGATTGACATTGCTCCTTTTGTGCCGTTTCTTGCCTGATATAACTCCTGTTGCTCATTGCTGTCTGAAAAATTCAGAAGTAATTATACAAGATACTTAAGTCTTGACTGCTGTTAGCAGTGCAGTTCTGAAACTCTTTGGATCCAGTGTGACTTCTGTGATAAAATGTACCTTTTGCTTGAAAGCAAAACCCCTAGAACTCAGGTTGCTTTATTGTTTTACTTTTTTTCTGGGAAGTACATGAGTAATCTTTTTCTCTCTGTTCTTGGAAATCTTTGCATTGTGCCTTAAAAAACAGATGCAAGAGCCTTAGAGTTTGAACCTGGTATGTCTTAATGCCATGGGGACTTCAGTGTATCTGTCACTAACTCAGTCTGTTTCAGACAAAATTTAGCTTGCAAGTTGTTTGAACCACTGGATCTACCATTGGGAAGAACCCAGCCCATACTGCCCTACCACTCTGGAGAGATCCACACTACATGAAATCAAGACAATAACTTATTTTGAGTTTCAGAGTACAAGTGATGTCCAGCTGTGCCCATATGCACAGGGCTTTCCTCTGAAATGCAAGGTATGCGTGTGGTTGGGTTTAAAATAAAAAATGTATGATAAAGTGATAAGACCAAAGCTCAGTCTGTCCAGCTGTTCATTCCTTAAGCAGCTGCTTTTAGGGGCATGTGGTGAGCAAACAGGCAACAGCACTCTGCATGTAACCTCTGCTGTCTGCAGCCCCAGGCCCCTTATCTTTGGGATGCTGGATTTGCAGTCAGCACAGGTATGAAATGGCACAGCTCTGGTTTCCCTTCTCATTTGCCAGGTCATGTTCAGCTCATGGTGTCTTGGCCATTCAGTTAGAGGAACCTCTTATGGCCTGGATGAAAACTGCATTCCTCAACCACCAGTCCCCTGTGCCTCTTGCAGTGCTTGCTGAGGTCCTCTGCTTTGTGTGGTTTACGGCAAAACTGACCCCTCCTGGCTTCAGGAAATGGATGTCCCTCTCGAAGCTCCAACAGCCTGGAGCAGGTTTTGGAATTGCCAGCTAGACGATTTCCCAACCTACACACACAGGTAAAGTCTAAACGTGTTTCCAGGGGTAGAGAATACAGACTGGATGATGTTGAGAATGGATTGAGGAGTTGTCAGAAGCTGAATTTAAGGGTAGTGTGATCAGTTATGAGTAGCTCTGGTTCTAATGCCTCCTGGGAGACAGTACATGTTTCTGAAACATGGCCAAACCACGTTGCTGTTGTGTTCTTCCTAGCTCTATCTTCTTTCTTTATTATAGCAGAGGAAACTTATGTGACTTTAGCTGCACTGTAGGTTAGACTACCTGTGATGACAGCACAGAGCCAAAATTCAAAACAGCTCTTCAAAAGCCAGGTCAAGGATGATGTGTTGCTCTTTAAGCTGTTTTGAATTTTTCCCATTAAATACTTGAGAGGACACAGGTTACAGGATGGCTGCCAACTGAGAAAAACGTTTCAAGAAAGCTGAGGTTCTATTTTAAATAAATTGAGTGTCATATGTGTTTTATAAGCATGAAAATGCACACAGAAGATGAGAAGTGAGCCATATGGCAATTGATTACAAATGGCTGTACTGCTTAGGGAAATTAATAACTCTAAGCATTGATATATATGAGCCTGCTGGTGCTCACATGCTAGTGCTTCAAGAAATTAGCTGAATAAATAAAAAGTGAAAAAAAGACAAGCCAGTATCCAGCTTAAAAATTCAGAGAAGAAGTACCTAAAAAGAACTTAAAAAGAAAAAAGTCAGGACTTCTTTTTTCAGGACTGAAATACAGACAAGACATTAAAGGAGCTTATTTTTATATATTGGTGCTGCCCTGTAGCTACTGTTTCCTGGTGTTGACAGGTTTGGGGTCTTTTACTTAGACTCAAAATATTCTGTTAGCATCAACATTTACTTCTTTAATTACCAGTGTAGAGTCATTCAAAGACTCGTTTAGAGCCATTAGTATTGCCTGTGGACTTCAAAATACATGCTTTCTGCTTCGTGAAAGAGAGAAAGGTTTTTATACAAGATTCCTTCCTTTCCCCTGTGTCTTTTCTTTGGCAGAAATAAACTTTTCTTCAGAAAAGAAACACACAGGAAGCAATGCACAAAGGTAAGTTCAAAGCAAATATGTTTGGAGCTGTCTCTTCAGGACACACATCTGTAAAAACAAGGGCATCTCAAAAAACCACTGAGGTGGGATTTGGGCATTCTTCTAGCAACATTTGTTTTCTCTTTGAGTGAGAAAAAAATAGGTTGAAATCTTCTTCCTTCTGGCTGATGTGCTCTGTGATGGCTACTTTCCCTGAAATCCCGTGACCAGTTGTTGACTGTTGTTGGGGCTAATGCTCTCTCTGGGGCAAAATGTTGAGATTGTTGCACCACCAGCATGGGATTTTTGTAGACAATATTCCAGCTATCTATGTTAACAGAACATGAAGGACCTGCCAGTGCTTCCACAGTCAAGGGCTTTTCTGCCTATCACACTGCCCTGCTAGTAAGTAAGCTGGGGGTGCACAAGAAGATGAGAGAGGACACAGCTAGGACAGCTGATCCCTACTGACCAAAGGGATATTCCATACCACATGTCATCATGCTCAGCAGTAAAAAGCTGGGGGAAGAAAGGGAGGGCTTGACATTTGGAGTAATGGCATTTGTCTTCCCAAGTAAATGTTACATGTGATGGAGCCCTGCTTTGTGGAGATAGTTGAACACTGCCTCCCAACAGGAAGTAGTGAATGAATTCCTTCTTTTGCTTTGTTTTGTGCATGCCTTTTGCTTTATCTATACAAGTTCATGTTCACTAAGGAAAATCCCGTTGCTTGAGGTCTTGTCTAGTACCTCTGGTGGCCTGCAGACCTGAAAAAGCCAGACATCCATGTGAAGCTACTACTCATTGAGGATTAATATGTAGGATGAATTACAGATTAACACTGTATTCCAGTTTTGCCAATTGGTTGTTTAAACATCAATTTTAAAATTGATTCTTTCCTGTTTATGTAGAGCCACTCATTTATGGTGCTTGCTGCTAAAAAACAAATTGATGTCTCACCTGGCAGAGACTGGGGTTTTTTCTTCTCTTGTTTATTGGTTTTAAACTCAGGTATGTGAAATTGTAACAAGCTTTGTCTGGTGGCATGGATGGAGAGATGGGAGAAAAGAGAAAANTGAAAAGGAGGCATGTACTTGTTTGACCATCTTTCTTATTCTAAATTCCATTGGGTTGGAATTTCTCTTGGGCTTAGATAATATTGACATAGGGTTACAAAATGATCCCAAGAAGAAATGCTCAAGTTTGCTGGTTTTCAGGCCTCTTCACCATTGACTGGGATGAGCAATCTCCAGGTGCTGTGTGAGCAAGCAACCCAGTGGTTCAGCTGGAGAAATGAAGGTATGAGATGCCATTTCCTTGACATACCCTGGCAACAAGGTTTTATACCAGATTAGGGCCCTTTGCAGCTGCTAAGTTTTCTCCTTCCTGGAAAGGATTCAGATTTGCTCGTCTACAGTCAGATTTAGTCTTTCTAGAATGAGGCAAAACGAGAGCCAAGAAAGTGGCTATAGGCCAGCAGTATTAACAGATGAGCTCTAGAACTTGTCACCACAGCTTTAGTTGAAAGGAAGAGGAAGGGCTGTTTGACAAATGCTATGGGAAGTAAATTAGTAGTTTACTTTCTCAAATCATATTTTAAGAGACATTTGATTTACAGTATTAAATATTTCTTAGTGAAGCAACTATTCTTGTGGAGAATACTCAACTCCACCATAACTGAACACGTACTAAAGTTTATGCCGTTAATGGGAGCTGGAGACCTCCATCCCACTTGGCTCTACTTTTAGGGTTTAGATTTAGGTGTTTGTTTCTGATTACTCCTTGATTCAATAGCTGAAAATAGTGGTGTTCTAGAAGACTTGGAAGCTCATGGCTAACGTCTGCTGTGAGATGAGTTGAACAGTGCTTTTAAAACTTTTTTTTTTTTTTTTTTGCATTCTGTTAGAAAGCTGCAAATGCAGTTCCGGAAAGTTCTCTTGTTCAGCGTATTGGGCTCCATGCATGGGCCTGACCTGTCCCTTCTGCCATGCAGTGGAGCCAGCAACATGCCTCCCAGCTCTGTCCTGCCCTCTGACACCCTCACACAAGCAGGTGTGAGTTTATTCAGAAGCGTAATTCTTCAGCAGGACAGATTTTTTCCCCTTTCTGCTGCCAGAGCAGAACAAAATATTGAAGGCAGTCAAAACCAAGACATAATTTTTGTATTTTTCTTTTGTCTTCACTGGCAGCAAACCAGCACATGAGAACTCAATTTCAGCTCAATATTCATCCAAATAGCTTTGTCTTTGTGGGGTTATTTGCACTGTAGCAGGGTACAAGAAAGACCTGAGAGGAGAAGGAAAAACAGATCAATCCACACCTGAGGAGAAACACAAAAGAGAGATCTTTTACATCCTAGAAGTATCACAACTGTAGGAATAAAACCTATTGCCTCTCCTTCTGTGACTCTTGTAAAGGCTCAACTTGACAGTTTTTTCCTCTTGGTCCATCAAAAAAGATGGATCTCAGCCACCCAACTTATTCTCCGTCTCCTTTTTCTATCTTTTTATCCCAAAAAGAAAATTGACATGTTTGCTGTAGTACACTTAGTGACAGAAAGACTATACCTAGCATCTTGCACACTAACCATTCAGTCTCTAGGAGTTAAATCTTTGATACTCTGGTATGTGATGGCTTTCCACTGGCATTTGCAATTGTTGCTCATTGAATTTTTGGGAGAGAAATATTTTTTAAGAAGTGTTAAGGGCGCTCTCACATTGATTATGCTTTCAGCTAAATCTAGAATTGTACGTTCTTACTAAATGAAAAGTTAGTTTACTTTTGCTTGATTTTCTATGTTGACTGAGTTCTACACAGTTCAACAGAGACATGAAGAACTCTGCAAAATGAGATTTCTATGAACATCATTAAAATAATCTGTTTGGAACAGGAAAGAAACTATAGAAATAACACAAATAACACAACTGAGACAAAGGCATCAGTCAGAGTTTGGGTTTTTTTTCCCCACACCAGTATCAGGAATTCATGCGAATAAACTGCTAAAAAACAAGACTGATTTTCTTAATATTGGTGGAAATATTTATTTCCACGACTGTGCATACCATTAACTAAATCCTTAAAAACAAAGAGGCATGGTCTATGTCCAGTCCTGAGTGTGACTGCCTTGCAAAGACGGCATGAAAGGGAATGAGGTGCTGAATAGTATGTGTTTATACTGGAGGGGAGTTTTTAAAAAGGTGATGATGCAGAATACATATATCAGCCTGTAATCTTAAAAACTCAACTTCTGATAAGACACCCTGTGGACCTGTCTGGCCTGGGAGGTGGATCTCCCTGCATTAGATGCACCATTTGTACCCATATGTTGGTGCATGTATAGGAGTGAATACAGTCAGCTGGACTGGGATGCACACATGCTCTGTAACACTGAGTATGAAAAGGAGACTGATGCCATTATATAGATGTAACTCTGTCCCCACTTCGTATATGCTGGTACATCTGAAATGCAGTAGGATTTTCAGATGAGGTAAGGACTAGAGAACAAGAGTATATCTGCTTTGATTAGTGTTTGGCTAAACCTAATGAAGTGAAAAAGCATGCCAAAGTGCCCAAGCACGCTTTGTTAATTTAGATGACTTGCTTTTTATTTACTGAGTGAGAGAGAGTGGTTTTGTTCAGGCTCACTTTCAGCAGTGTTGACAGGAAGACATCACAAATAACTCTAAATTATTATGGCTATAAATCTAGCTAATTATTGAAGGCTGAAATGAATGAAACCTCTGCCTTTTCAGGTCCTGACTCAGTTTTCTGTTCCCTGCTGCTTGTATCTGTTTTCTGTCACTTCAGTTCTGGATATTGTCTGCCTTCCCCTGCGGATCTTGGATGATGCATTGAACTGCCTTAAACCTGCCCTTTCCTGGAGTTCCCATTGCCCATGAATTTCTGCCCTGCCTGGTGACCCTATTTTGGCTCTGAAGTGCATACGAGTCATGGACCAATTGCAAATCACAGAACTGTCTTAATGCATCCAGAGGTGACAGGAGATTTTTCAGGGCTATTTCCCCAGCGCCCAGCACGTGGTTGGGCATCATGAAAAACTAAACCTGCACTGCAGCTTGAAATGCTGGCCTTATGTCACTCCTTTGTGTTTATTCTCACCAGTGAAGTAATGCGGTGATGAAATCAGTACAGTTATGATTTTAGTGCTGCTGTCTGTAAGTCAGCACCCAGGGGAAGGAAAAGCTTGGGGATCCCAGGCTGGCCACCCCAACCCTCTGCCTCCCAAACCAGTGGACCCCAAGGGCCAGCACCCAGCTACTGACTGGGGATGCATCTCAGTGGGGTGACTCCTGATGACTACCCAAAAAGTAGGGCACAGCATCTTAGGGTCACTTGGAGCATCAGTTTCATACTGAAACAGCAGTGTCACAGCCACCACCAAGGGACCTACGCTTCAGTGATGGGTGAAGCTACTGATGTGTAACATGCCATAGCACTTCATGTTTGTAGGGCACCTGAGAGGCTGTGTAGATGAAGGAATTTTATGTTTAAGAGTAGTTGTGTAAGAACAGTTCTAAAACTGAGCTGCTTATTTTTATTAGATGTTCCCTTCTTTATTCATGGAATCATGGACTAGTTTGTGTTGGAAGGGACGTAAACGGATTCACCCTAGGGTACTGAGGGAGCTGGCGGATGTGCTGGCCAAACCCCTTTCCATCATCTTCAATAATGCCATGGGAAAAATCCTTGTCCTGTCAACATCTGTGGTGATTCTGCCACATTTGCGAGTGATTTACTCCCCCTGTTTAATGAAGATAAATCCAACATCTATTTTTCTTCTTGTTCCTGAAGCTCCATGTATTTAGCTTTGGCAATGCTTGGTCTGAAGTCAGCTTTTCTTGTCTTTCAGAAATACTAATCAGCAGGACACTGTTCTCTCAGGCATGAGAACATGAAGAGGAAGTGTTTTAATTTAGGTTGGTTCACCAAGCTGACTTGGAAATTTTTTGAACACCAGCATGCTGTACACAACAAAGGGATAAAGGATTAGTACTGCATTAGTATAAGAATACACAGTTCACCTCCTAAAATTCTAAGAGAAAGGGGCTTTTCTTTAAAATACTGTGTTTATGTCAACACAAAGGCAAGTACTAGGCGTAGATAGGCAAGTTAACTTCAAATAACCAGCTCTAAAACTGAAGGTACCATTGGTGTGTCTGTGGTGTGTCATCTATGTTAGTCTATGGGCAGGATCTACCTGAAATTACTGTATCTCAATGGCATTTGACACCAGTTTGGGTATTTTAGCACTGTATCCTAATATGATCGGAGTCCATACATCCCATGAGGTTGCTGTCCAACCTCATGTTCCATTATATGGAAATGTTAAATGGTATGTGTACATATCTTCCTGTTCAGTCCTGGGAGTCAGAGATTTTGGATATCTACTTTTGAGTTTAAATTTCACTTGATTTTTGGATCTGACTATGTCACTTAAAATTCTTGTATTTAAAGCTGGATGATCAGAAGGAGATTTATCTGGAGTTACATACACGCTAAAAGGAAGACATGTTTAGAGCCCTGCCTGTCGCACAACCTTACTGCCTGACTCCCAAGAGTATTCCTACGATAAATTAGTACTTGCAAAAGGCTCAAATTGAAAAGGACTTAATAAGTACCAGGCAGTAATGATAAAAATTACCAAGTCCTTCATTACGTTGATATTTACTATGACTGGAGCACCTGATTGAGTTTGATTAGTTTGAAAAAGCTAAACTTCTCATGGGGGGAAAGGAAAACTGAATTCAAGGTATAGATACTTTTGGGGTTCTTCAGTTCTTCCTCTCAAGTTCAACAGAGTCTTCAAGCTGCTAATACTTAAATATTCTGTGAATTGGGCCCCAAGTATCTAATTTTCCACAGAAAAAAAGATTTAATTTTAATTATTCAGCTGAACATGAATACATGTCTAGCTCTAAGCAACCAGTCAGTCTGCAGGTCTGATTAGCCACTGAAGTATAAGCATTTTGCAGCTTTGATTACTCATCCAGTTTCTAGATCTAACACAGTAAGATGATATTTTGCAGTAAAATTAAGTAAAAAATGATTTGTAAGTGACAGTTAAAGGGTTATTTCATCTTCTAAAGAGAAGATAACAATAACAATAGTAATAATAATTTAATAAAATACATACAAACATATGAGATCATGCCTCCACCCCACCCCTTGATGGCTATATGTCATCACAAATACTGTGAAGCAGACACAAGGGAATGAGCCCATAGCTAGGAGGGAGCTGGACTCAGGACCGGGGTTCGGGAATGCATGGATCAGGAGCAACCAGACAGATGAGATTGTCACTGGATGTTGGACATTGCGGAAGAGGGTGAGACCTTTTTGATGTCTCAGTTTCATACTGAGTATGACATATATGGGATGGCATACTCTGTTGGTCAATTTAGGGTCATCTTTTCTGCCACTCCTTGCAGGAGTGTCACTTTGTCACTAGCTTGAGAGTGGCTTTGTTTACTACAGGCATAAGTATAAGCATTGGCCTTTCTGCATACCAATGTCCTGCGTTATCACTTTTAGAGGGAAACAGAAAAGCATGCAGATAGCTTTCAGAAAACGAAGTTACTTAGGCAAGACTGAGTTAGAGTCAGAAAACAGACTCTAATTTATCTCAAACCACAACACACTCCTTCCTAGACAGCATGTTACGAGTAGCTCTGTTTATTAAATCTTAGGATTTGTCTTTGACATTCTTTCAAATTATTTAATGCTTCCCACAGTCAAATGATACCACTCATGTATTTTTCTTCTTATTTTATTACTCACTGGAAGTTATTCTCTAGTAATGAGTAATGATTTAGGTCCTGAGGCTAAAACCACCTACTATCAGGTATAATGCTCACTCCTTACATCTGTTTAGTTGTCTGGAAGAATTCACCACTGCACAGCAATTGAAGGCAATCTGGCATTGCAGATGGTAAGTTCTGAACCATGTTCCTGATATAAAATTCAAATTAAAAAATATTCCTTATCAAGATTTTTCCTCTGATTTCATGTGACATTGTTAAATGAGACATAGTATAGAGCAGTCTTCTTGATTTCCTTGCTCCAACTCTTTGCATTGCTGAAACTACTCATACCGAAAAACGAATGCTGTGACACACAAACCTTTCACTGCTCTCTTTCATTTCTACTGCTAGCTGGATCAACTGTAGGAATAGTTGATCTCTGCATAAGTAATTAATGCTGTATCTTTCAACCAAGTTCTAAAACTCAGAAAATCTCAAACCAATTTTTGATCTGTTTATTAATGGAATTGATTGTAACAGATGCAGAAGCAGAAGGTGTTTTTGCCTTACCCTTCCATTCCTGATCAGTAAAACATGCTTCTAATTTTCAATTAATTTTCAGTTGATTTTCAGTTAATTTCATCAAATGAGGAACTATGAAATATGGCATTCTGAAGGTGGTAGTAATGATGGATTAGATTGATACAGCTTCTGGTCATGCTGGCAGGAAATGATTCACGTGACATTCTCTCTTCATGTCACAAAAAATTCATTTTAAATCCCTTAGTCATTCTGTAAAAGACAACACAGATTCCCATAAAGACTCACTGACTCTTACAACTGTGTTGGTAGAGAGCACAGACCACAGGGTAACGCCCTTGCAAAGTGCTTAGTAATGCTGAAATCAAGAAGGTGAAATACTTCATGAAAATGAGGTGTATGGTTTACCAGGAGTATTTACCCACCAAGTCTCTCAGAAGAGGAGTTTCACAAAGGAGTGGTGGCCTGGAGAGCAGAAAGGACATGGGGCTTGTACAAGTTTTTATGTGCTCTGAGATTTTTGTAATGATTAAAGAAACCAGCCAAACTTAAAAATCCAACTCTTTGCCATCCCTAAACCATCTAACTGACTTTTCAACTTGAACAGAGCAGTTAGGAGATAAACAGCCTGGAGCAAAAGGGTATGGCTGTGTTGGAAAGCCTAATTTGGGGGCAAGGGAAATAAAGAAGAAATTCCTTCTAACAGCAGACTAAAGAAAAAACCATCTTCAGTCAGATGTCTGGAAACTGAATCCCTGCTGCAGAGCTCAGAGGTTACTTATTCTTCTCTCTTATGGATGTCAATGTATGCAGATTACACCCACTGTCAATAAACATAGGTTACAGTGGTTAACCTTACAAAATATACTTTGTAAATTTGCATCTAGCTGCCTCACTGATAGCAGTTTTCCTACATAGCAGTCTGTTCACTTGGGTTTCCTGAGAGCTATCACTTCAAAGAGTGTCTTCTGAGTACTGAAACAGAAGGAATTAAAATAACTTATTTCCCATTTGCGATATTTTTGATGCAGCCTTTTATTTCCCACTGTGTATCTAATACATTCATGAAATTTGCTGCTTCTGGCACAGTCTTAGAGATTAGATTTCTGAAATACTGACAGAAGCCTGGCTTTTTTTTTCAAAAACCATACTGAGAAAAATCTGACTTCTGACAGCAATCATTTAGTGGTCAGAGAGAATTTAATCCAGTATCTTCTCTTATTGTGATAGTTGCCCCCAGAAGGAGTTTAGTACTTACAACTAAGGCTTGAAAAGTCTACTGTGTTCTGTTAATGAGGAAAGAGCAGAAAATGATCCCCTACTCAAGATTAAGGATTACATTTTAACATAAAATGGAGTTTTCTCTCTTTTAACTGTTATTTCTTGGGTTGGAACTAGATGATCTTTAAGGTCCCTTCCAACCTAAACTACTCTATGATTCTACAATTCTATGTCTCACAAGTGGTGCTACTGTTTCTGGTAGCTCACAACCCCTCTTTTATCCAGGTATTCTGCAGTGTACTGATACCAACTGACATGGGGGAGTGGGAGTAAGAGGGACATGTTGTCTGTAAAGGGTCTGTTTTGCCGTAGGCAGCCATGGTGCCTTGAATGAAGTGAGTGTTCTCAGGCAGAGGTCATGGTCTCAAGAGCTGATATGCCTGGTCAGGGTGGAGTTCCTCTGCAGAAAAGGGGATACTAGCAGTAGGCTTTTTGTTCCAGAGACAGCAACTGGAGTTGTGAGCTTCACCTCTGGGATCCAAAGGGAAGGGGGTTAATCTTACTGAAATGGCAGTCCTGAATTTTGATAACTACCTCAGTCTACAGAGTTGTTGCTATACTTCCTAGTCAAAAAAATAAAGTTCTAATTCCTTAACCAACGCTGTTTTGGAAAGCTTTTAAGCACTCAGAGGTCACTAACTGTATGCTTGTGTTTCATGAATTTGATGTTGCAAAAGAATTTGATGGCATTTCAGCACAAATTCAGAATATTTGAGAAAGGCATATATAAACAGTAATTAGTTATTAGCATAATTAGGTGGTATTTACCGTGTACATAATATTTTTTTAATTATGTTCAGTTTCTTCTTTCTTTGCATTGTACTTGTTCCTTTATGAGCTTGAACTGCACAATCTGCAAACAGTGTAAAACATTTATTCTGTGAAAAATATAATATTTTATTATAGTGAAGTTTATTTTGTTTTTGTTATTTCTAATAGCAGAATGATTTTTTTTTTAGGGAGAAGAAAAATCTGTGATTAGACCATCTGCTATCATTCCAGGTAGTAAGCAAGCTTTCTACTACTCAAGTCCACTTTCAGATCTGGATGCAAAAGACTAACAGGCAGACAGAGAACAACTGCTGTGAGTTTGACTTCATTATGATGATTAGGTATAAAGGTGGATTTCTGCCTTTGGAGGAGAGGAATGTATCGATAAAGAAAAGGTAGTAAAGAAGTTTAGTTCTCATAGGCTGTGCCTATGATGACATTTGAACTAGACTGCCATTGATTTGCTAGTATCAGACCCAACAGACTCTATGTGATCTGTGATCATACTGTATAAATTCTTTTACCTTCACAAAGAAAGTGGCAACATCCAAAGTGCTTATTAGGAATATTGTCAGGCCAGGCACACTCTTGCCCTTTGCCTGTGAGAGTATTGCTTGCTATGAGGCTGGGCAGGCTCCAGAGACTACAACAACTTAACAGCGTCAGTGCTGGCAGAGCAGTGTGTGTGCAGAGCTGCCACTTAATTCACTACTATTCACTACACGCAATTATCACCTGCAGAACAGCTTTCCTTGAGACCAGAATATTTAATATAAGAAGACAAAGTAAGAAGCAGCCTATTGAACTTCAGTCTGATGCTCCAGAATGTCATATCACTGGAGAAATTAAACTAGAGCTTGTAATTTATAAAAATACAATCTTATTATCTGAGCTCTGAGCCTACTTCGTGCTTCCTTATTCTTTTTAGTACATTAGACAGAACAGTCTATTTCAAGTACCTTGTTACATCCCATTTTAGCATGACAGCAACAGCTTTTGAAGTTTTTTTGATATGCAACTTGTTATTAGACATGACCTCTAAAAAATTACACTAACCTATTCTCAGTGAAGTGGAGACAATGCCACCTGCCTCTTCCACAAATCCATTGTACCCTCTAGCTGTGTTGCTCACTCTCTTGATTGGATAGGCTCCAGTCTTAAAAATTTAATGTTTACACTATAAAGTGTCTATTTTTTAAGAGGCTTCCACACAACAGAGCCATCTTTGCCTATTTCAACTCTAAAGATGTATCTTAGGTATTGAATAACTCACTGACTCCATGTAATTTCTGCTTATTGTCCTTCTGAATGACAATGTCTGCCCAGACACAGAATACCCTACCTTTCATGAAATCATAAATCTTTGAATAATTTCCTTATAAATGTGCTTTGCTATATTACAAATATAAATCAATGGCTTATGAAACTGAATTGCTGCATGTAGTTCCTCCAGACGCTGTGAGATGTCTTTTGTTTTCATTTATTCTCTTTCATGTATTTTTTGTCCAGAACTTGAAAGAAAATACTGTTGGTGGACAAAAGAGGTTTCTTTCATTATTACAGGACATCTTTCTGCTGTGGAGCTGACAGGATGCCTGCATCATTACATTCTGAAACTGATATAAATTCAGTGTATGCTCATCATATACAGGGAGATCTCTTGCCTCACATATGATCCTTGTTGGATGGATGCCACATATTTTAGAATCTACTCATTTTCTATCCTTTTTTTATTGGAAGCTATGACTCAAGTGAAGCTTTTGATTAAAAATCTGCTAATCTTATTTTCAAGATTCCTTATTTGCATATATGCAAGATATAGGATATAAGTAGTTGTTAACAATTAGAAGGACTGTTTATCTATTCTACACTCATCAGAAATTTATATTATGAGATTGTTGTTATTTTCTGTCTATGGAAG
The DNA here is from genome assembly GCA_013389865.1 of Piaya cayana. Classification (NCBI taxonomy): domain Eukaryota; kingdom Metazoa; phylum Chordata; class Aves; order Cuculiformes; family Coccyzidae; genus Piaya; species Piaya cayana. The sequence continues at coordinate 6,393 of WAAB01007307.1, read as the reverse complement.
AAACTGTTCCAGTGCCTTATAATCCTTTTAGTGAAGAAATTTTTCCTAATATCCAGTCTAAACCTCTCCTGGCACAACTTGAGGCCATTTCCTCTCATCCTATCACTTATTACTTGGGAGAAGAGACCAGCACCCACTTCACTACACTTCCTTTCACACAGTTGTAGATAGTGACAAGGCCTCCCCCCAGCCTCCTTTTCTCTAGGCTAAACAATCCCAGACTACAAGAAACACCATTACTGTGTTCATGCATATAAGTCTCTGCAGGTAAAATGTCCTTCCCAAAGGCTTCTTGAAGTCCAGGCACATTGAATGCCTTTTTTCCCCAGGCCCTTCAAGGCTAAAAGTTCAAGCAATCAACTTTGTCCTCAGGACAGGAGGCTTCAAAACTTGCTTCTGTTGGAGCACCAGAGTGAGTTCTGGGCAGGTGCTCATGGGGAAGGCTAAAGTGAGAGAGCTAGGGAAGGTTGACATAGCTCTTGGAGGACTGACGCCTTCTATCTTCTCCCTATATTCCATCCGTTTCACAATGTAGCATACCCTCCTTTGGCTATATTTTTGCCTTGGAGTAGCTCATGCCCTGCATGTCTTCTCAAACAGGGATGATGCTCTCAGAGTATCTATTGGAACAGCCCTGGGCCTTAATTGTTCCTGAAGCTCACCAAGGGATGGTTTGGGATGATACTAGCCATCCAGATGGCGCTAACAATTCAATGATATTGATAATGGAGCTCCAGTATCTCTTGCTGACACTGGTACTAGTATAGAAAAGCCTTTTTCTCCCAGCTCCCTAACCTCTACTCCACCCTGATTTTTGTGGTCAGGTCCTGCTCTGCACACTGCCCTGTCCTTGAGTTATTCTCTCTTCAGCCTGCCCTCTTACAGCACTCCTTCCTCCAGCACTTCTGTTCTAGGGCCACTCTACAGATCTCTCTTTCTGGGGCACACAGTAGTGCTCTCCTTGCACCCCGCAGGTCTAACCGCTTCCTTCTGACTGCTCACCTCTGCATCCTGACATGGGGGAACTGGCTCGGAAGAGCACAGGCAAGTGGACTGTTTCTGTGTCTGTCCCCAAGCCCATTTATCTCTCCCCTCCACCACCCACCACACATCCTACTGGCACTGACGGGGAACTGGGGTAGGACAACACCTGGAGTCCTGTTGGTGAGACACAGCTTGGGCAAGGAAGAGATGCTGTATCTGTGGCCTGCAACTAATATTTATTTGCTTTTACTTAGAAAACAATGATTTGGCATGATCCATGCTTGTTAAAAAAAAAAAGTCTTCTGGAAGTATTTCCAGACATGCAAAAGCGAACATTTATCTCAAACCATTTTGGATGCTCTCTTATTCCGTGGACATTTTCTGTGCTCAGAGTTTGCAATGAAATTCTGTCACAGTGCACTGTTAACTGCTACACTTTACATGTCCCTGAAAATATTATGTGGAAGAGAAAAGGTGAAATGCCCTATGTGCTTGGAAAGGCTGACTGAAAATGAGCTGTGTCCAGCAAAGTGGTAGTAATTCAGAGAAGGTGAATGCAGTGAGATCAAGAGGGAGTTTGAACTGGAGCATGGAGCATATCTCAGCAGAACTATTCTCCAGCAGGTCCACTCCCACCGTGTACTAATATATGTGGTAATTCATCTCCTTGTAGACAACTTGATTCAGATACCAAGTTTTTTAGTCAATGCATGAAAGAATTAAAGAACCTACTACCTGGGACTCACAAAAGCCAGCAAAGCCTTATGGGAGGATGAGCCATTTACTTTTAATACTAGTGACAGAGCATTTACCCAAGAAATGAGAGCCCTTCATCTGGCTTTCCTCTAGCCTATAGGAGGTTTGCCCAGGAGAGAGTTTCCTGTTCATTATGTGGCAGAAGACCAGAGCAGGTCAAGTACTTCCTCTCATGTTCTTGAGGCTGGGTCCAAGTGCAAACGACTTGTCATCACCAGAAAAGCAAGTAGGGGACTGAGTCAGCAGTGGAGGTCGCTATTTAAGCAGTGCTCCTATTTAAGCAGTGCTACTGTTAGATTACTGGCAAACTGCTCTTCCTTCAGGAAACAAAGCTTGCGTTTTCAGGGTACTCATTCCCCTAGAGGTAGGGTAGTATGTTGTTACATTATTTGTACATTGCCAAGGATAGTGAAGCAAAAGGTAGGTAGTCAGGTACTTGTTAAAAAAATTAAAGTTGTATATAATTACCTTAATAGACATTTTATTAGAGATGCAACAAAGATCCATCACAAATTAATCTCCATAAATGCCAAAGAATTACAAAATACTTATTTTAAAGATAAATTGTTCTTAATTTTTAGAAGGACTATATTTATCAGCAGTTTCACAATCTTATTAATAAACAAATTTATAAGCATGCAGTTACAGAATGAGATCAGAATTACTCTGGGTAAGTGAAAAAAAAGGTTCATTCTAAGCCAGCTGCTCTTGAATACTTTGTATGAATTCAGATTTACAGAATTCAGTCCCCAAATTAAGGGACTCTGGAGTTCCAATCTTTTCAGCTAGCATTTGCTGTATCACTATATCCCAGTAGTAATGAATCAGGAAAAACCAATCTCTTATTGAAAAGAACAAAACAGCAAAGAAACAATTCTCTCTAAAGAGATAACAAAATACCAAAATATTGTTTTGAAATTTCACTGCACTTTGTAACTAATGAAACAACTATATACAATGGAATCCAGAGAAATAAATAAGCATATGCAGCATTGTTGAAAGAACAATTTTGCTTTGACTAGTCTTGCAATAATATGGGTTTTTTAAATGATGTCAATGCGCAATGTATTTTTTAAGAAAAGCTTTGTAAAGAAACCGAACAAGAAATACTTGTTTACTTCCTAAGACCAGGTGGCTAATCCAATCATTCATCTTGTATGTGCTGTGGCAACTCCCGATCTGTTCTTTAGTCACTTGTATAGGATCATAAACCCCTTCACAATGTGTTGGAGCTGCTTTGATATATCCTGAAATCTGACCTCAAAGATGTCACGCATTAATCTGAATCAAAGTGTGTTTTAAAGACACCTAAGATTTCTCAGGTACACATTTTACCAACAGTGAAGGATTTCACACAGGAAGTGTAGCTCCAGAAGTCAGGTGCTACAGTAGTATCTCTTCCATCGAAGTCATTAAATGAGGAGACAGACATGGATCTCAATATTACTACCATACAGACAATATTTTAAATGTTGCAGAGGAGTTTGTTATTCATGAAATAAATATACCAAGATGAATAGTTACATTACTGTAATCAGTAGTTGACATCCAGTCACTTCCACTTCTAGCTAAAGAGTTTGTTATATTATAAATAAACCTAAAATCACATAAATATTTAAATAAATACATGCCCATATATCTAACTACACCATCTAGGTACAAGAAAAAAGGTTAGCTGCTGTTATAAACAGAAAGGAAAACACATAAATAGATCTAAAATCACATTAACATGATATTTAGTAAAGTTTTGCAGTATTAGCTGTAGGAATCAGTATAAAATTACCATGGATTTAATAAATACTATAAAGACATAGTCACAGCAAATTAAGAGTTAAAATCACACCTTAGCTGAGATACGCCATTTTGTACATTGCATTCATGCACTCAGCTTTGCAGGCATAATCATCACTGTTTGCACAAATAAGTATCAGCATGAAATCATTCCTTTTCATTTTTATTCCAAGTGTTGCTGCATACAAAATCACCTACATAGATTTTTAGCCCTTGATGAAAACTCACAGAGAATCTGGGCTCAAATACCTCACCTGAGCATCCAGAAAAAAAATAATTGTGGAGAGAGAGGCTGAGAAAGCAGTAAGTTACTTTTTGAGCAGAGAGGCAATAAAAGGAGAGAATGAGTTTTTATATTGTCAGTCTATAAGAGTCATAGTTCAGTCTGTACTGTGAAAAGGTTCAAGATAAATATGAAAGTTTGTGTTACTGTTATTACATGAATACTTGGCTCAGTTCTTAGCCCACCCAGTTATGCTCCAAACAGCAAAAACAGGTTTTTCTGGTACGCACCCTCTTTGCCTGCCCCATGTCCTGGAGGTCTACTCACGTTTTAAGTCAGAGAAGGATGTAGTTCTGGCACTGCTTTAGAAAGTCTGAGAGATAAGGCTAGTTTGAAATTGCTGTATGTATGCCTAACTGATGGCATCATTTGAAGAGCAAAAGGATTTCCACATGCTGGCTGCACTAGCAGTCACCTCTGCACCCTCTCTCCCCAGTACTGACACAGGAATCTATTCTGATCAGCTTTGAGAGGTGCTGGCTGACTGCACACAAAGGTTTTGTTCAGTCAGGTACAGGAATCTACATTTATTTCAAACACATTTCTTAGCTAAATAAATATAAATGCCCACATAAGATACCCTGGCATTTTCATTTTATTGTGACAGTTACTTTGGAGGCAAGATTACACAGATGGTGGTACCTCTCCTTGACTTCCCCTCTTGGTGGGAAACTAGCTTTAAGCAGGCATGAGCAGCAAAATGCCATAGAACGCTGTCATTTCCCATCAAGCTCTATGAAGAAAAGGTTTCTTTAAAGTGTATATCACTGCCATAGTTTTATATTTATGAAATATGACTGCTAGGTATTCCCTTTAGAATAATATAGGTGGTATTCTCTCTTGAATCTTGAATGTTGGTCAGCTTTGCCTGTTTAACTGCCACATGACTTTAATTATTTTTCCTTACTATTTTAAAAGCAGCAGAGTTTGGACATTCCCCTGCCAGTTGTGTGTGGCCCTATTCAGAAGATACAGAAAATATTGCAAAATAGCCTGCATGGGTTCAGCTGCCAGCTCTGCTCCAGTCAAAGCTCGGCCAGCTCCTCTGCATCAGAGTGGAGGCTCCAGAGAACAGCCTGGATCTGGTGTGGTGTTCTGCCTGGTTTTAACATGGGATCCCCATAATATGAGGTAAAAGTATAAAGAAGAATGATACCTCCACTATCTCAGTCCCTCTGCTTGCTAAAATGAAAAAGAAAGTACTGATGGCTTTAAATTGGAAGGGGGAAAATTTAGTTTAGATGTTAGGAAGAAATTCTTCACGATGAGAGTGGTGAGGCAGTGGAACACGTTGCCCAGGGAAGTTGTGGATGCCCTGTCCCTGGAACTGTTCAAAGCCAGGTTGGATGGGGCCTTGGGCAGCCTGATCTAGTGGGAGGTGTCCCTGCCCATGGCAGGGGGAGGAGGGAACAGATAATCTTTAAGGTCCCTTCCAACCCAAACCATTCTATGATTCTATAGAAATAAGTGATAGAAAGGGCTTTCTAGAGTAAGTCTGTAACTGCTCATTAAAAACCTCTTTCTGCTGGTCCCTTCATGCCCTGGCATCACTCTGCCAAACTAATGAGTACCTGGGGAGCTCTGCAAGGTTAAAACAGATGGTTTAAAAGTTAAATAAAGGACACAGAGCAGACTCTTCCCTTCCTCCTTGCCATCCAAAAAAATGTCAAATGGAGATGTAGCACACGTGGGTTTGCATTGAAATTTAAATCTAAGAGCTATTGGAGTATTTTTAATTCAGTAAACTTGCAGATATGGCTGAATGTAAGTGAAACTGTTTTAAAATGGCAAAGTAGCTGTATATACAAAGAAACACCAGACAGGGAAACCTTACAGTGCTAGTGAGGTTAACTCTTTTGTCTCACACTGCATAGGACTGACATGAGAGCCATTTGAGTTTTTTACAGCTTTTTAAAGTACAAAAGCTCAGCAAAAAGTTTCATAACAGAAAACAACAGGTAGGCACCTTCATGAGTTTCTGTTACTGCTGAACAAAAACTGGAAAATATAATTCTAGCAAGAGCATAAACTGGTCTAGAGCAAAGCCAAAGTGATACACTGAGTTTATACTGTAGCTGGAATTCTGGGAGACTGTGGCCCCAGGTTGCTTGCCACCAGTTGTGCAGGAAGAGCTGCAAGCAGCTATGTTGGCAAATGAGAAGACATGGTGACTTCTCATGGGAACAGGGATGAGCCATGGAGATCAGGAACCTCAGCTGCAGCCAGAGCAATCAGGGTGAGTACAGACTAGAAACTGCCTTTTTATAACATAGGGTTTTTTTTCTGTGGCTCCAGATTATCTAAACCAGTGCTGAAGGTTGTGATGTAAAGGGAACATTACAATGAACTAGAAAAATTAAGAAGTAGTAGCAATGCTTTCACAGTGTATGCTCTTTTCAGTCAAATATGCAGCCAATCAATCTTTCAAAACACTTTGTAATGTCCTGAAGTATTCTAATGGATGTCTTTTGCGGCAAAAACTGAAAAAAAGTTACATTTTTCACTGAATTTTCCTCTTTACCCTAGGCATTATATATATTGAAGCTATATAAACTCCTTGTAGTGGTCAGAGACACAAT